>JBBYHM010267205.1:9738-28553 GCA_038381775.1 Adansonia rubrostipa | reverse complement strand
CCCCCCCCCCCCCCCCCCCCCCCCCCCCCCCCCCCCCCCCCCCCCCCCCCCCCCCCCCCCCCCCCCCCCCCTCCTTTCTTTTTCAGGTTTCTTTCGAAATTATTTTGAGAAATCATTTTCCTTTGAGAAATTGCGTGCCTAATGTCAATTTTAAAACCCAATTTCATTTTGTTTTAAAGAACGAAATTCCAGACATGAGAAAATAATATCATGCCATAGTGCATTTATTTTGGTTACAAAATATATTAATATAAATTTTGTAGATATTTTCATGATTGTACTATTGGGGAGATTTTTGCCCTTAATCTAGATGAGATTATGAATTATCAAGATCCATGAATTGTCTTAGTTTGAAATATCAAACTCTACCTTCAAGAAATAACCCTAATGGGAGTAATAAAAAAATACCAATTATAATTTTTTTAGAAAAAAAAGAAAAAACCTTTATTTTTTTCGTCAGCACGTAATTCAGGGTCCCTCACCATCTCCATTTTCAACTATAATTGTGCACTTTTTCTTCTTGATAATAAATAATTAATTGTATGCTCTTTCTTTAGCGACATCCACTAATTTATTTATTTTTCCTTTTAGGACCCATTCCTCATTAAATAAATTAAAAAGTAACCACATGAAATGTATGGGTTTGGCAAACACTAGGGAAAATCATTCAAAAAATCGATTAAATACATTATTCTCAAGATCCCATCCCCCTATTGTTTGAGAAGAATTAAAAGGAACAAGATTAGGGTAGCATTGAAATGAGACAAGTGATTAGGGTATTCACATCTAAAGTTCAAATTTAAATTAATCATACAAATTATGAGCCAACCAAAACGCGCCTTGTCAACAAAAAAGTACAAGCCACGTCAACGTGTATCTGAGTCAGCTTACGACATGTCAACCACATAAAAATGGGACATGGCCTCCTTGGACATACATATCAATTGGTCAGCAAATGGCCTCTCAATTAGTATAAGGGGAAGAAAAGAAAGAGTAAGGCCAAATATACGAAGTTTGAAACATTAGTTGGTTGATTACCAGTTGCCAAGTTGAACAATAAGATATATATATATATATATATATATATATATATATAAAATTAGTTGAATACAATAATAATGTTTGGATGGTGCAAATGGCTTATCATTTTTTTCTTAATAATCGCCTAAGGAATTTGCACCACTAGTTTTAAGAATATTATAAATTAGAGATTAAATTTGGTACAACATGGACGTATATGTCCAGTAAACGTAAAAACAATTAATTACGTACGATTAATATGATTTATTTAATAAATATATTATATTTATATTTAAGATTTTAATATATTTAATTATTTAAATTTTATGTTTATATGAGTAACGTAAAAAATACAAAATAAATCAAGCATACACGAATTGTCATATTTATTTTAATTTTATTTATAAAGTTTAAAAAATTATATTTCTATTGTATGCGATAATAATCTTTAAATTAAGCATCAAATAAAATCATCACATGACCAAAAGATTATTGTTCCCTCATTCTCTCTTCTCCTTCCCTTCTTCTTCATCTCTTCACGATTTCCCTTTTTATGAAAATTTTTATATTATTTAAATTTTAATTTTTAAAATTTTTTTCCTTTTTCTTACATTTTTTTTCACAATTTATTTTAAAAAATATTTTTTTCTTTAATTTTTTTATTTTTGTTTTAGGACTTTTTAAATTTTTTTTAAAATTATAGTCATGGACTTATAAATGACATGGATTTGGCATGTTAAATGATGCTTGTTGATTGGTCATACAGGCCACGTGGAGATGAATTAGCTTCTAGGTAATTTGACTTATACAAAAGATAAGCTTTAGGTACTTGATTAAAAGTTTTTATTCTTTAAATATCAAATAAAAAAAATATAATACAGATGATAAATATGCATTTATCCCTTCTTATTAAGCAAACTTGGTCTTAATGATTTTTAAAAGACCTCTGTGTCGATTTAAGTTTTGTTTGGTACGATCTCGCTAGCTGACTTTATGAACAAAAGGCTTTTGGGCCCATAAGATCTGATCCCATATTTTCAGACCAACCTTTTGCTTTGGCTCTTTCCCTCAATGATGGTTGTTGGTAATACTTAAAGTTGCTTCACTGCACTTATACATGCACTCGCACTCGATGGATTAAAAGATTTTTCTGTAGTGTTTGACAACTAAGAAGATTTATTATGAAATAAAGGGTCACCAACATCACCATTATTATCATCATCATCGTCATAATAAATTTAAACTCAAAATTATTTTTTTATCATTAAAACTATTATTACGAGAAGAATGAATAAAATTAGTTGACAAATAATTTGAAATTAAATTTAATTGATTTATGTAATATTTTTCAAGTGATAATAAAAAATTTTATTTATTGATTGAAATAAAAATCAATGATTTATTTGATCCCATAATATATATAAATTAGATTTCCTTTGAATACGTAAAAAATTGATTTAGTGGATAATAAACCATTTTTTATTTTTTAATTTTTTTAATTTTTAAACTTTTAATATCATGATTTTAAACTAAAAACCATACCAATTAAGTTAAATAATTTTTTATTAATTATTTACTATATTTATTACTTATTTTATAATAAAATTATTTTTTATATATACTTAAAAGTATTTTGATCAAATCGACTAATTCAATTAATTAAATCGATCTAATCACAAATCACAAATCTAATCAATTTAATTTTTAATCTAATTTTTTTTAATATTGCTCTTAAAAAAATATTAATCGTATTTTAAATTTAAATGTTAAATTTATAATATCTTTTTTATTTCAAACTACTATTTTAAAAAAAATAATAATAGACGAAAATATCTGTCCCTGCCAAGCCAACAGGATCACCATGATATAGCACAGAGGACATATCAGATCAAAATGCCGAGAGCTTTGACAATTTCCGAACTTCTTTTTCTTGATATGGTAACTTAGCGTTGGGTGAGCTGAATTTTCCTCTTTTCTTAATTGTCAATCACAGTTCAAACTTGCTGTGTGCGTGCAATAGCGCAGTGTTTGAGAGCAAAATCTACAAAACAAGGAAACTGCTGTCACTGCTCGTCGACGTTTTTTTTCCCCCCTACTTTTTTGAACCCTTTAGGAACACCGTTGAATGCTGCTTTGGAATTTATGCTAAACCTGAGGCTTAGAAGGACCGATAACTATAAAAGAGAGCGGACGAGCGGCTACAGTTGTTTCTAAGCAGAGATTTACACAATCATTTTTGGCTGCAAATTGAGCTTTGCTTTGATATTTTTTATTATCAATTTATAGTAAATAGTACTGCTTGATGTATGTCTTTGGAAATATTTTAATATCATTTTTAGTGATGAAAGAAATCAGAGCTTTGTTGGATTTTAGCTTCCTTTGCCAGCTTTGAAACATCTGATAAGTCTCATCATCAATTCATCTGATCCCAGGATAAAGTTGTGACAATGAGATGCCAACATACCACTATCATACTTCTTTTAAAAAAGAATTCAAGATCAATTTTGCTTTTTCCTTGTGACGAAACCCCGTAATTTCACTTCCGGTGATAATAATCCAGCATCAGCCAAGCCGATTTCTCTCTTTGACATCCTAGAGAAAAAAAAAAAAAAAGAAAGAATATTAGCTGAAAGATCTCCAACCCCCATGATAAGGGTATGTTCAACAATTATCATGCTTTTGCTTTTATCAAGAAGCCTGTGCCTCTCCCATCCTTGTTTGAGGATGACAGCTATGATGGGTTCAGGGAAAGAAAGCAAATGGAAATAATACTTACAGGTATCGATGTATGGCTCAAATTTTGACGCTGACATTATCGGCAAAATCTCAGGGTCATGTGGACCATACCACCACGTTGTTTGATTTCTTGGCTGCATGGAAATAGGTCCAGTGGGGTATGAATGAAACTGGGAATTCTTGTAAACTACTATATATAAACTATAGTAGCAAATTTGGTTTTTCTTTTTCCTTTTTCTGGATAAAAATATCAAATTAATTCTTGTTTGATACGTAAACAGGCTTATATATATTTAACAAAAAAAAAGCTTATATAATATATAAGCTCCAGGTGGCTGTTATATATATATATATATGTTCAGTCAGTTGTCTGAAGTTTTTGAATGAAAAGATATGTTTGGTTTCAAATTTTTCTAGATTCAACTGAAGAGGTAGGTAATTTATTCGAGTTAATCTAACAAAATCGTTCAAATTAATTTATGAACAGATTTAATTTGAATTTATCAAGCTTATCATCGTACACTAAAATTAAATTATATTTTATAAATTTTTTATTTTTTAAAGTATTCATCATATATTTAGATGTAAATATGAAAATATGATTTTTCAAATAGGTAAAAAATGAAAAAAAAATTAAGCGTATCCATGTAACTGTGTTAAACATATATTTGTAATTAATGCTAATCCAAATATGGGTAAAATAAAAACTAGCCTTAAATTACTAATCGATTTTCCTGAACTTGATAATATTGGATCAATCGAGGACTTACTTGCCAAGTGAAATCTAAGTAATTTTGAGTCAGTTATACCTCTATGACATGAGCTGCACTAGAATTGGATCAAATGATTAAGATTGGGACATGCAAATGATCCGGGGATAGTGGTGAAGATCATGCTTAAGGGTTTGATAAAGATGACATGAAAAAACAAATGAAAAGACAACACTTCCCATTGAAAAATTTTAGTGGACCATATTGTAAAAATATCACCGCAAATTAATCAATTGATATAGATATTAGTAGTTTCATGGTGTCTTGAAAACAAAGATAATGTGCTAGGTTTGAAGGTTGATAAAAGCAAACATCTCGGATAATCCAAAGAAAAGAGCTTAGTTTCGCTACTGTTCTGAGTAAGGACAAAACTATGAGGGTGGTGAGAAAGATGACAATGGACGTCATTGAGCAAGTTGACAAAGTGGATGTAAAGTGTATCAAAGAGCAAAACCGTTGATAAAAGACATTAGGGGCAAATATAATAGTTAAAAACTCTTCTTTTATTAGTTCTAAGTATTTGGGTTAATATCAGAGTTTTTGAGATCAAATTTTAACAACTGTTTTTTCTTTAATATTTTTACCTAATGTTGTCCACTGAATTGTGTGTTATTATTAATCTTTTTTCGGTTTGTATTTTTTTAAATTAAAATTATATGTGCAAACGTCATAATCATCAATTTACATTACATGTACGGACATACGTTGAAACTTAAATATAATAATTTTAACTTTTTTTTATTAGTTTAAATTTTTGAGTTCATTGATCACCCAATTTAACTTTTACTACGCAAGTCATAAAGGTAGTGCTTGGAGCGTTGATGTCAACATGTTTCATCAAAGACATGTTTGAAACGAAGGATATTTATCCTTTCTTTCCGATGTTATGACACATGAGAGGTCTTGAATCATCCTCTTTCACTCTCCAATTCAAAACCATACAATTAGTAGATGTCATGTCATGATACAAGGAAATGACTGAAGGGCAATAACCAGGGTAAGTCGTATGTTTGCCCTCTTGTCCCAGTCTGAAAACCATGTCCATTTGACCTTGTTGCGGTGCACTACTCTCAAACCCTTTGGTTTCAGTGTTTCACAATTGGGTTGGGCTTACACGTCGCATATAAGGTTCATATTCTAGCTAGGGTATGCACCAACACCACTCATTCCAGATGGAAATCATCATGTAGAGAAAATATAAGGAATCTTTCGGGGGTACTTGAACTCTTTAACTTTGATCTTTTCCTTGCCTCGAGGGTGGTTGATTTTCCTGAAAGTTCATCCCCCTCACATCCTTGATCATCAGCTTCTTGATCCCCCCATATAAAAATAGATTAACAGCAAATTCTTTAAACTCCTCTGCTGCATAGAATTCCAAGTTTTGTATCCGATTTTCCAGATTCCATTGATTAAAAGTAGAAATGTTGATTGAAAAATCAACACTAATCAACGCAATCCTTTATGATGAAAGATACCAACTCTACATTGTTCATAATTGTGATAAATTTTCAACAAATGAAATGAGCTAGATGAAACGATACATAAGTCGAAGTGGAAATGTAGAATGAAGAATGAACACAAATCAACGAAATCTTCTATACTTGATGATAAAGATACCAATTCTACATTGTTCATAATTCTGATAAATTTTCAACAAATGAAATGAACAAGATGAATTGAAATATAAAGAGTTTCATGATACACAAAGAATCAAAGAATAAACTCCAAATGAATTGACTCCGATACTACAGAATGACATATAAAATCTGTCCTGGAAATAACTGACTCGGTATGAAGCTACTGTATTCTGGCACAACTGACCAAATGTTATCCGCAACAAAGAATGAAAGAATAAATTGTCATTTCTCTACCTACAAAGAGTTCTGTGTCCCTTTCTGTATGAAAAGAACGGAATCAAAAGAGGTGGTATGTATGACAAAAAAGCAATCTGCAACAATTAACCTGGCTGAGAAAATGATGTTGAGCTGCCTGCAACATCAATTGGTGTCCAAGCTGAGACTGAATAAAGTGGCTGATCTAACCAACTTAGAGTAAGCGCCCCACCATCCTGCCGTTGCCTCTTGGCACTGTAATTCTCACAAGAGTACATCTTCAACAGCATTTGGCTTTGAAGCAGTTCCCTCTCACTAATCCCCATGCATCTGAACCCTCCTTGCTCCATCAAATTCTTCCACTTCTCAAAACTCTCGTGCCTTTCAAACCTGTCACTTCCTTCACAAGCAATTATATTCCTGATTTCCCGTGCAAACATCTCTTCTATTTTGACCCTAGCCGGACTCTGCAATGGAAGGCTAGAATCAATTGAGTCAAATATGGCAGAGTAGTATCTCAATGAATTGGTCACTCTTGCTTCTAAGCTGATGACATTATGCTCAGCTTCTTGCTCTGCCATGGTGACTACTGTAGGGTTCGTGCTACGAATAAGTCCCAAAAAGTCCCTGAATGCTCCTCCATTCCCATCATAAAGTGTCTTGTGCAGTTGAAACACACAGTTCACAGCTACACTCTCTTGCTCCTTTACATGAAGCATCCACAGCCTCACATCTTCTAACCTGTCTACAACTGGATGGAACTCGAAAGGCAAATTCAATGCCCCGGCGAATACTGCGAGCCTGTCTCCCGTTTCATTAAGTTCTTGCTTGCAGTCACCTATGCCGGTAACTCTAATATGGCTTGGTGGATTAGTCCTTGAAGCTAAACTCTGGAACAAACTAGGCCACTGAAGCCCTTGCTTGATGTCGAAATCTATGATGTGAACCCTGTCTTTCCCCTCCAAGGCTCTCAATATTATCTCATTTGATGTGAAATGAACAAATTTTGGAATTGGGGTTACCTGATTCAAGAGCCTAAATGCAGTACCATTGTCATCATCCACCCGATCAAGCTCTCTAGGAGTTGTGATATGGAAAATATGAGGCCAAAGCCGTGTGACTCGAAGAGCCAAAGCTTCAGTGTAGTAAGCAGTTAGACGGCTTATAGCAGTTCCTCTAGGAGAAGCAAGATCCGCTAACCTAACTATAAAATGGTTGATGGCAGCAATGTTCTTTGATCCAATTGCTTCAACACAACCTGTAAGTAAGTGGACAAGCTCAAACCCTTGATGCTCCCCATGGTTGTTCTCCTCCTCGTAAGCCCCCAAACCAGCACCTTCATGCGGGTAAGGATTCCCAGAACCATTGCCCACTTCATGTTCCGTGGCTTGCTCATTTAATCGAACACCCAAACTATGACTCTCTGAAGAGGTACTCGATCCTGAAGCTTCAGTTGCCGGTCTCTGGATTGTCTCAACATCCTTTTCCCTGAAGTCAGTGATCTCAGTTATAACTGATTCAATCCAAGGATTGTTCGACAATGGCAAAGGCGGCGAAATCACTTCACCAGGCACAAAACACACCCTTTCTTCATCATCCCCTGAACAAGTCAGAGAGAAAGGACTTTGAGGAGCATTTTGTCCTGTGAAACTTGGTTGAAACCAAAAATTCCCGGCACCTAGTTGGCCTAAACTCAAATTATCAACACCACCTTCTTGAATATCATCAGAACTCTCATTCTCACTGCTACCCTTTGTCCTCTTTGCCCTGTTAATCACTGACTCATCAATTAAACCCTGCTCAGCAAACCTCTTCAAACTTTTACCTTTCTCCCAAAAATCATCCTTGATCTCCCTCCTTCCTTCAAATGGATTGTGTGCGGTAGTAGTAGTAGTAGTCAATGGCGGCAGGCGGATGTTCTGCTTAAGAGAACAACCGCTGGCCTTTGATTCAATTGGTTTCTCCACAGAGAGGCCAACAGGCCTAATAGGCTGTGACCTTGAACTGTCCTTACGGGAGAAACTGCATGGCAAGTCCAGTCTCTGCGTGCTCATTGAAGTCTGGAAATGACAAGCTTGAAACTGTGCTGCAGTTGCTTCAATCCTCAATCTATGCCTTGGTGACAGCAATGTGGAACTAGAACACCCAGCCAACATTTCTCTAACACCTTCCTATTTTTCTTTCTTTTTTGGTTCTTTTCTTTTCACTTTAAATTTCAATTCACCAACCCCCCCACTTCTTTTTCACTATTCTCTTTCCCTATCTCTCTTAATTTGTTTCTATAAGTTTTCAAACTATGCAATTTATGATTTTTTTTTCTCTTCTTTGATGTATAAAATCCTATGTGTTCATGTAAAACTTTGCATGTGTATTGGAAAAGTAAATCTGGAGAGATAGAAAATTTCTAAGTGAGCTTGTGAATTTTCAAGAAAACAAATACAGAAACAAATAAAAGAATATTGAAAATTGAAACCCTTTTTCTTTGTCAGGTGTTCCTAGATGAACTATGCGTGTGTATACAATGAGAATGAATTAGAACATGCAAAAGAATCAAAGAATTTTGTTAAGAACTAAAACTAAAAACATCTTCCAGAAAACAATCATCGGATTCTCAAACATTCACAAACAATTCATTCCAAAAACAAGACTATAATCAACAGTGTAAAAAACATCATTATTTAAGACAAAAACGCATGATTTCTCAAACCTGTACTTCAAATCCTGAAAAACTTTGACACCCATCTCAGCTTTTGAAATTTGCAACAACTCCATGGTCGCTGAAACTGTGCCCAAACTCAAAAAATAATAATAATAATAATAATAAAACTAACTAAACATGCATGAAAACAAACTGAAAAACGATCAACCAACAATGAAAAATATCTCTCAAAAAGCTCACTACCCAAAAAACCCATAAACCCAGAAAAAGGTTTGTGTAAAGCTAAAAGCTCTTACTATTTTTCTTGGTTCATGTTCTTGTTTAACTCTCTTTCTACTATTGCTACTACAATAGTGTACTACTCTACACATACCTGAACTACTACCACTACCATTTTCACCTTCACGATTCTATCATTGCTTTTTCTTTTGGAAGGAAAAAGAAAAATACAACGGGGGCAGAGGTCGAAAAGGCGGTAGTTCGAGAATACTAAGGAAGTTTCGTTTCTCTTTAACCGTTGGATTTTGAGATCTGACGGTAGAGAATAATATTCTTAGTGACCGTTGGAGTGCTGTCGGTAAAATATGACCGTTGAAAATTTTTAGGGAAAATTCTCTTTTAGTAGCAATAAATAATTTTGTTTTCTTTTTTTATTTTTTCTTAAGAAGAATAAAAATTTCTTTTGGAGAGAGGAGGATTGAAGATCACGTGGTGTGCACGTGCTTGTCTCCTGATACCCGTTCACTTGACCGTTGGGTCACAGCACAATTATTTTTATTTTTCTTACCTTTTTTTTTTTTTGTTCGCTTTGTCGTTTTATTACGAAAATTAACATCTCTTAGTGACTTCCTTAACCTGTCAATTTTAAGATAATTGGAAAAACGTGGCGCACGATCAGCAGCCATTAGAGGGGTTTTAATTTAATCGTAGCTTTAATTAATTTTGGTTAGTGAAACTTCGACTGACTGGCTTTATATTGGTCAAGGTTGATGGGCTTTATTGTCTATTATGGAACCAATAACATTCTACCACGCTATAATGACGTAGGGATATTATGGTCAAACGGCGAGTTGGGTGGGGATGACACGGCCACGGGGCAGTTGCCTTTTATTTTTTTGTTTGTTTGGTAAAGACCCGCAAATACCTGAGGGATCTGGGAAAGTAGAGACAGCAAGACGGGCAGAGATGGCTAAACGGCAAAACCTGAATTGCCGGATGAATTCCCCAGGGAATTCCCTTTTTTTTTTTTCTTTTCTTAAATGAAAGCAAAGTGGATTAATTCTTTTTTTTGGTTTAAAACGCATGTATGGAATGGTTCTAGCTGCTATGCCCCCATCTTATTTACAAAAATTATTATTTTAATTTTAAATATTTTATTCAATTCAAGTTAATAAAATTAATTATTAAAATTTATTGTTGTATTTAATATATCATTTGATGCTTAATAGTTGAATTTATTAATTTAAAAATTAAAAATAATTAAAACATATAAAATACGTTGAATATAATCAACACTTATGAAAATAGTTTTGGTATTGAAAATTTAACATCCTATATAAAATGGTACGGAGATAAATTTAACAACATCCGCGCCAGATCCATTGTCATCCCTACTGACAGGCAAGAAGAAAAACTTGGATCACCAGTCACCACAGCCAACAGCTGGGTAGATCGCCAAGGAAAAAGGTGAAAACGGACTTGCAACGAAAGGTCAAAAAAAAAGAAAAAAACAATGATGAAAATAAATGTGCCTTGACAAAGTAGATTCTAAACCCACATGCTGATCGAAGTATTACATAAATACTTGAATTAATAGAACTAATAATTCCTAGTGAAGGAATATTTCATTTCAACTGTTGATCTAGAAATGAATTTTTTGTTTTTTTTCTTTTTGTTAGCTAAGGACTGATTAAATTCATCTTAGCGAGGACTTCAGCAAAGCCTAACGAAGGTTTTATACCGCTAATTTTGCCTATAATTTGTTTCTCTTACTAAACTCTGCTCAGGACGTGTTTCCCGACTAGCAGATAACTGATGAAAGCAGAAACGGGACACATGATTTAATCTGCTTCTTGAGAAGTAATCTGACTTTTTCTTTTTTTTTTTAAATATCATAAATCACTACATATATACGACAAATTCCCTTCAATCAATTGAATTCACCACCAACAAAATGCTAAAGCCTGACAATTTTCAGTCCAGATTAATTTGTATCATCTCTTGAAAATTTCATGTATTTCAACCAAAACACAAACCCTTGAGGATCTCCATGCATTTCCTTCATATTTTTCAATAAAACAGAATTTTCTATCAGTTTTATCTGATATTCGTTTCGGAGTTGGATGTTATTAGATCAACTCCAGAAAAAAGGCCTCCTGTTTGCTTGTTAAGCCAAGTTCATTCAGCGTCAAACTGCTCTCTCCATCACCGAAAGCACGCCTTGGATAGGGCCTCACCTGTTGAAATAATAAAATTAACATCGCATTTATTTCTTCCAGGAAGACGAGTAGCAAATATTTTCCTCGAATGGTGAAAAAATAAATTACGTATCTCTTAGGATGACGGGAAGTCAATAATGATATGGGACTCAGCCAAAAAAAAGGCTTGAGATGAAAAATTTACCAATCTATAAGTGCCTGGCTTGATGACTCCACCAATATCTATGAAATCATATAGAGACTGCAATGCAAACCAAAATTAGGCCGAGTATTAAGCATGCAAAAAGGAAAGCGACAGTGAACTCTTCACAAACTTACCTGCAGCCGGTCAGACTTCAGAAATCGACGGCCCCTACGGCTGCCATCTGGCATCCGAACTAGAAGGGTTACAGCATTTTCCTCATCAGCTGCTGGCTCTTGAGGCAGAGAAGCTTCTTTAGCAGCTAATTGTCTTCCGTATTCCTGCAGGTAGATTCACAAATGCTACCAATCAGAATCAGAACCAAGAAAAACACTCTTCTACAGTGAGTAAAATTATATTCACAAAGCACAATTAAACACGAGCATCATGTTATGTTGATTGCATAGAAAAACAACAAGAAGCAGTTAATAATTCTTCTTTCAGTACAGAAAAACCAAAGTTATCTGAATAATAAAATGCAATTTATATCATCTCCGGTATGAAACACCCGGCCACTGGGTGAAATGCAGCAATGAAGATAAAAATGACAGTAGTTGCTCAAGATTTACAAGTTTGTTTTGCCTTCAGTACAAATTTACTGGTAACATTTAATCATTACACATAAAAGCAAGCATTTAGATGATAAATTACCTTCGACTTATTGCTAGAATATGAGCCTTTATCTCAGAAAATCAAGATACAAGATAGAATTTATCATTTTCCTTAATTAATGGACAGGCCTTGTCGAAAGCTAAGTTTACAGATGATCAGAACAATAACTAACAATAATACCTGTTCCTCCTCCATTTTCCGGCGAAACTCTTCCTCTTTTCGTTGTTCTTCTTCAAAAGCAACTTTTCTAGCTGCTTCCTCCTCTAAACGGCGAGCTTCAGCTTCTTGAATTGCCTTCAACTCTTTTTCTCTGTCAGCTTGCAATGATGCATAATACTCGTCATCCTGAATGCATCATGTAAGTAGGCAACTGTTAGACCATTACTTCTGGCCCAAAATAACTTCGGTCAGAGCAAACAAAAATGAAAACTAACTTGCTGTTCCCGTATCATCCGTTGAGCTGCCAAAGAGGGAGATGGAGGACGAGGGGTATGCCAGGGATTGGAGCCCTCAGGTCGTATGAACTGATGAGGTGCATATGCAAAACGATATCCACTTTCAGGGATTCCACCAAACATTGCAGCCTCGAGCATGACTGCCTCATCATGCTCCTCAGAAGAGATGCCTCCCCACTACAATTTAGTAGAGAGCACAAGCCAAATTTTATTTTAGCAAAGAACATAGGTGAAAGGCATTAGCAAGAAGAGAAAGTCTGGAGTAAATATAAGGAACAGTATGTTTATTCAAGTTCTCATCAGGCATCGGCAGAAATTATGCAAAGATTAAACCTCATCAGAAGGGAAGGCGTTTCTGTTGTTTGTTGGGAGATTGCCTATGCCTTGCTGTTCAGGACTTGACCGTAGGCTAGCCTCAACACTTCCACCTTCTTTTGCATATTCCTCCGGAAAAGATGATGTCTGCCCAGACCTGTGCCTAACTCGAGGCAGCTCCTCCACATCTTCAGCTTCATCTTGAATGGAAGAACTTCCTTCCATTAACCTACACCAACTCAATTCAGTGCAGCCATAAAATGAAGAAACAGGACATAGACTCACAGGTTCATTATCAAAAAACAATAACACAATGCTTAACAGTTCACCACTGACAATAAGATCTACCTCCGATTAGAGGCTGTTATGTTTCCCAAATGCACCTCAGCTGGTTTAGAAACTTCCATTTCTGATGTTCCGGCAGACCAACCCTGCTTACGTGATGCTTTCTCTTGCTCTGCTGTCTGAATTAGTTCATGTTAAACACAACAAAGAGAAGATTACAGGAAAACATGATCCGAACAAAAACTACAGCATTACAAACCTTCAAGGACAACGAAACTGCTTCGGCAAATGCAGCATCCTCCCGTAAATGAGGCTGATTGTGCTGAGGCCCAGGATCAATTGACTCCTGCACCGACATCAAAAGGCAATTTGTGAGGCAAACCTTTAAAACAACTACAAGAAGGAAGTGCATCAGAACCGTACCACACTGGAAGCCTCTTTTTATTAAAACTTACCTCAACATCCCATTTGGAAGCCTCAATGGCAGCTCGAATCATTTCTTCTTCAATGTCATTGCCATCTTGCAAATTATCAAGGGAAGGAGCACTGGGTGCTACATGTTGGATGTGGGAGGTATCATTCAGCCGACTTGGCTGCACGGCTGAATCCTCATCAGCTTCATCAATTATAACAGCGTTATTCGCATTTGAGCCATGTGCTTGTGCAGTTTCAGAGACATCCTCAATGGCAGAAGCATGACCAGAATGACCTGATGGCTCATTGCCATCCTTAAACTCTATTGGTACCTCTCTCATCTCCCTTGGATGTGTAACCGATGGTTCACGAGTTGTAAAATCATAAGCACCATCAAAGAAACTTCTATGAAAGTTTGGGTCAAGAGGTGAGAATGGATTCATTGTTCTAGATGCTGGTAGAAGTGGAAGGGATGGACCGCTTGATACAATTTCTATTGGATCATCTATATCCATGGCATCATCTACAGGAACTTCAGTTGATGTTGGCTGTGTGCTGGAAATAAGAACCAAAAAAATAAATATATAACGCTATAAACAGAGCATTACTAACAATAAAACAGGAATAGGACAATTCACAAACGAGTTTCTATCTCCTTCGCTGAAATGTGCATTTACAGCTGCATTAAGGTCACCACCATGCTCCTGATTCCAAGCAAAATATGTAACAGATATGTGAGAGATGCACACATCTAACTTGATTTTAGGAACAGAAGCAAAGAATCCATGCTAACTCAAATAAAATATACAACTCAAGAAGAAGTTAATTTGATCATGGTAAGTGGCGTTTTCCAAAATTTTCATCATCTAGCAATTGTCTTCAGCAAAAACCTACAATAAAACTTTAACGAACAACAAAATGAAGTGATGCCTAGGAAGTAGGAACCTCAGAGTCTACTGGTTAGAATTAAACCTCAATTCAACCATCACAGTGAATGAGGAGTGGGCTCAATAGGGAATTCAAACACAAACAGAGTGCCAATGACACACGAGCTGCAAAACTTTTAAATCACTAGTTGCCCTGTGATTCTTTGTGCCTTTACAAGTGCTTCATGACTAACAAAGGGAGGTTCACAAAACCTTGGGCAATATCATTGATCAACATTTTATGCATTTTCCAGAAACCATGAAAAGAGCACTACTTGATATTCAAAAATCAAAACGTTACAACCTCATCTTTTCCTTTATTTTTCCCCTTCTAGATATCAGTCAACTCTGCATTTCTCTCTCTCTCTCTCTCTCTCTCTCTCTCTCTCTCTCTCTCTCTCTCTCTCTCTCTCTCTCTCTCTTTTCAAAGTTAGTTTCTTTTTCTAATATAAGTTAGATACACATATAACAACTAATTGAAAAGAAAAAAAAATTGGATACTTCATCAAAACCTTAAAATGAGACAATGGTTATAGTAATTAACTAAAACCCTAATATAATTGCAACCAATAAAACTCCAATTACCTTCAACAAACGAATCATAAGATAATCAGCATACTAAATCAACAATGCAAAGCAAGAGAAACCCTAGTTTTTAACAAATTAAGCAATCAGCCGATCATTAGTTAACCTATAATCAGAAACCAATTCGACAATCCATCTAAAAAAATTTTAAAAAGAAAAAGTTTCTGAAAACCACCTCAAGCTTTTCTATGGCAACAGCCTCTGGTGCCCTAGTGATACTGATGAAAGCCTCGATTGCTTCTTGATTAGGTCTTGCCATTGCAAAAGTTGGGTTTCTTGCAGCTTACAATTAAAGTTTTTTTTTTTTTTTTTAATGCAGAGAAAAATAAATAAATTGGTAAACAGGAGAGACACTTTGTTATGGAAAATTTGATTGGGGCAGACCGCAGGGCCTTTTATCTATAAGGGCTTTCTTGGGGAAGAAATAACAATTTTATTTTATTTTATTGTTATTATATATATATATATATATTGGTGAGAGAGCAGTTTGGGATTAGGAAGTTCTCCAATCTTCTACGCTTCTTGAAGCAAAATTTATAAATTATGTGATAAATTATGCATATAAATAGTATTTTTTTATAACTATTCTCAAATTCAATAATTTATTATATGTTTATTTATGATAAATTTGAAATTATTTATAATATTAAAAACTCATTTTTTTTATTGCATTTCAAATATATATATTATTGAATTTTAATTACTTTACGTCTAACATTTATATTTCATTCTTATAATTTATATTTATATAATACATTAAATTCAAATTCATCTTTCCAAATATAATAATATATTAAATTAGTAATTCATATTTGTTACTCAAAAACAAAAACAGTATGTGTTTTGTGCATAGATTAATCTATGCATTGATAAGATGTTATAAATTTTCTTCTTGATTATCTCACTCAAATATTACATTTCATTTTAACTATTCTTTTTTCTTTTATTTAAACCATCAAAAACAAAAAAATATTTTATGTATGTAACAAAATGGAGAACATAAGAATAAGGAAAAACTGCTTAGAACTGGAAAAAAAATGTTAAAGATTATTTTATACTTTGTTAATAAATAATGGGCGTTAATTGAATGTTTGTAGAATCAATTAATGATTAAAAAGAATGTAATCAATAAACTTTGAAGCATCCTGTTTATTTTTTCATTGGAAGGTTGTCGGGTGACACGTGTATTTAATTAATAATTAATATAATCTTGAACCAAAAAGTCTAGAAAGGATTCTTCAATGAGTTAGACCTCTTCAAAATATCTGGCTTTCAAAAGATTTCGGTTGCCTGCCTAACACGGTAGATGAAAAAGGCGGAAGAATTATAAATTTTCCCGATAAATCAAATTCTATTGGAATGATTTAGTACGGCCTGAAGCCCAACATGGACAAGTATTAATGCGCAAGTCAGCCTGATCCAGGCCCAATTATGCATCAGATTCACATGAAGATAAATTATCGGGTTAGGCCCACAGCAAGACTTGTACAGCTAGCTGAACTTTTTACGGGCAGAACACTTCATAATTCGGTACTTTTAAAAAGTGTTTTTATTTGTGTGGAGCTTCACTAACCTCCAGCCAAAAGGAAGAATGGTCAGAGTTTCCATTGAAGTAGTGTAGGGTGTTCTAGGTTCTGTATATGTTCAGCAATAGGGGTAGGGCGACCTACAAATTTTTTTGGCTGTTCCTCTTTTCAGTGTCCAGTACAAAGCCCCCAGTACAAATAAGTATCTAAAGATTATATTTCCAAGAAAATTGGGCCCTGAACTTGCAGAAGGTCTTGAGACTCTGGACTTTGCAGACAAGGTTACTAGCTCTGTTTATAGCCAAAATTTCATTCGATAAATCTCGTTCATATAAAGTTATAATTAAATAAAAATTTTGATTTTTTTCCTTTTATTAGCCTTTTATAAATAATATAATATATTTTTAATTATTGACATCATTGTATATTTATCTTTCACAAATATATATTATAATGATGATACTGGAGTGAGATAAGCTTAATCTCAACTCAATTTTTAAACAATGCTTAAACTAATATTTTTTTTATTTTATTCATCTTCAATAAATAGAATCCTCGATCCTTACCTTGGTGTAGTGTACAATGCCCTCACACTGACTCTGATAAGACAACATCATTCGAAAAGTGGGGAGAAAAAACAGAAGACAATCCTTGGCCTTTAACACAAACAATTCTGCTTTTTTATTATTACTTTATCATCCCCTATAAAAGAGCGAGGGTCTCTTGTTCTGACGTGGGAACTCAGCCCCCAAGATAGCAAACCGCCTTCCTTGGTTCCGGTTATAAACAAAGTAGAGGATTGAATCATTGATTGCACAAAATCTAATCGTATCCGCTTGATTAACCCATCGGGGTGGGATCTCACCAGACCAGACATCAGCCATCTCAATTGCCAACGTCTTCTACTCATTTTAACGAAAGGATAATAAAAAATTGATTATTTAATATTATTTATTTTTTTAATCAATATATGGAGAATTTGAATATTAAATAAGTTTTTTTATTTTTTGAATTCTTTGATTTGAGTTTGCATATTGATGAATTTTTAAATTTTTTATTTAAATTTGAATTGTACATTCAAGTATTTAAATTTGATATTTATTTAAATATTTAATTATTATTTAATTTTATGTTTTAAAAAATAAATTAATAAATTGAAATATTTAGTTAATTTAAATATTCTATGAATATTTTCTCTCTAAATCCAATATGAATTCTAATAATAAACAGAAACAAACAAATTTTGATTTTAGATAAATTAACTAAATTCAAATATTTTAACAAAAATTAGGATATCTCCATCCATCAAATGATTTAATTCAATTTTGATGCGGTGACCCACTTTTTATATAAGTTAAGTTGATGTAAAGTTTTAATTTATTTATAAAGTTAAAAAATTTTATTATTAATGTATTAGATAATAATTATATAAGTTGTTGCTCTAACATTAGATGTATAAAAAAGATTTAAAAAAATTATTATCTTCAAAATAAGTTAAGACAAAAATAATTTAGTTTACATTTAATATTTAATGTCGGTTAATTTTTTATTTATATTATATATTATTTGTTCATATATATATATTTGTTATAAAAATTCGTGATTATAGTATAAACATAAAAAATATATATTAAATTATTTATATTTTTAAATTTAATATAAAAACAAAATAAATTAAATTAAATTAAATATAAATTAAATTAAATTTTTTTAAAAGTAATATAAAATGAACTTGAGAATAATTTAAAACTTAAATTATCGTATTAAACTGAACTTAAACAAAAATGTCGAAAAATGTTTTAGCCTTACTCTCTTCAGTCTCTCCGTCTCTGACATATACCATTTCGGCTCTGAGATTTCCAATTCGGCTGATATGCCAGTGGCGTGCCCTTTTTTTTTTTTTTTTGGAATTATTGGAGTACGGACAGTATTTTCGCATTTCATCTAATCTATTTTTTGACATTTAAAAAACGTGCTTTCCACCTTTTAAATTATCATTTCCTTAATTGTCGGTGTTTAAAAAATTAAACGAGATGATTTAATTGTGACATTTTAGTTACT
>JBBYHM010266877.1:13409-24561 GCA_038381775.1 Adansonia rubrostipa | reverse complement strand
ATTTAAAAATCTAAAATAATCCAATCCGAAACTAACCCGTTCTACCCAATTGACAGGTCTAATACAAATTATTATTTCAAAACTTTTATTACTAAAGATGAAATTCTTGACTGCATGTAAGAATTAGTGCGTAGAATATGATAACAAGTTAGAACAATTTAGAAATTAAATATATTAAAAGAGTGTAACTTTTCCTTCAATTTTCAATATACACGTTTTAGAAAGTACTAAAATGGAGCACCACTTTTTGAATGTTTTTAAAAAATGAATAAAATAAGTAGTTTTTGTTGGATATACATTTTTTTTAGTAGTTGCTAATTTTTTAAAAAATTATACATGTGTGTAATATAAAAAATAAAATAAAAACATCCTAATTTTGTGTATAATTTAATTTAATATTAGCTTTTTCAATAATTTTACTAATCAAATCGGTTTTCTTTTGACTTGTAACATTAACTTATAGTTGCCCCTTTATATAGTATAAACAAATAAAGCATTGAGAGGGAAACGGTAATTTGTAATGAAAGATTTATATTTGAGAATATATGTAATATGCTTACAATAAAATTAATTAAATTTTACAAATAGAATTTAAGAATTTAAGGGACGATACATATCTTTCAAAATATAATAATAGTAAAAAAATAGAGCGTCCTAATTTATAACCCAAAAATACTATTCTCCAACGCCAACTTTGAAAAGATAGGGTGGGCTTGCGTGTATTCTGCTTCATTCAACTGGTAAAGACGTGACCATTGACTTTCATAAATATTAGCCCCGCAAAAATAAAAGAAACTACGAAAATTTCCACTTGCTCACCAGCAACGCTTTTACATCTTCTAGGAAAACCCTGGTGGAAACCTCCTAGGAAAGGTTGTAGAATCTTTCATATCATACATTTGGAGTTTCGACGTTAAAGTACTGTGAAATCTGAAAATGGGATAATTCAGGGTTCAAATACAAACAAATGAAAAGGAAACAGAGATAGGTTAAACTGAATGGGAACTGGGGAACTCTCGAAATACTATAATGTGTTATATTTTTAATTTTATTGAGGAAAATAAAAAGATAGATTCTGTGAAAGTAGAAAAGGTTGTGACAACGTATAATTTAGTTGTTTGGTCAGATGAGAAGAGGCCCTCCGTCCTAAAAGATTCGAATATTTGAATTTGAGAGAACCAGATGCCTTATATTAAATATAGTACAAAAATAAAGACGATGGTCTGGTCCATGAAGTAACCTTTTGTTTTGTTATATTGGGGTGGCAGAAGGGAATCTCAGCAGAGGAAGGGCTAAAGCCTAAAGTTTACAGGAGGTGCAGTGCAGTGCAGCTGCAGCATCAATTCAAAAGAGATAGATTCCGATGGTGAGGCTGGCTGACAAGAGAGTATACATATATATATATATATATATATATATATATATAGCATCAATTCAAATTCACATTACTTGTACGAATAAATTCAAATATTCATTTATTATTTAATTCAAATTTAGATTTTATGCATATAATAAACATATTCGAATTTTAAAGTACTTATATGAATTAAAATCGGATATTACAAAAAATACGAATATTTAATTCGCTACCATCCCTTCTTCCTACAGCTTACTATAGTATTAGAATGTATTATTTTTAAACTTGACAATTGAGTAAATCAGATTAAATTTGGGTTGGATCCATTCGAATTATTTTGAGTTTGGATTATTTTTTAATTTTGGTTGGATTGATTCTAATTATTAATTTTTTTATGATCAAATTAGTTTAGATTAAATTCAAATTCAAATTGCTGGAATTGATTTTTCAAATTTTAAATCAAAATTAACGAGTCTAGCTATTTTCAAACTATATATGTAAACATATTTTTTATTAAGTTGTTTAATAAAAATGGTATGGTCGAAGACAAAGAGTACAAGGAATTAGACTTGGCTTTTTAGGCATAATCACACGAATATGATATGGATAAAATAAATAAAATATGACACCGAATATATGCCTCAGAATCCATCTAAGATAAATTATTAATATATTAAAATTTATATAAACATAAAATATCTTAAACATTATTATGATATAATAAAATATCTAATAAGCTATTCACCTTTTAACCCTTGTATAATTCGAAGGGCTCAGTCTGGATAGGGAATCTGGGATTGTCTTTTTCACTATCCTCATTCATGTTTCTTTCTCTGCACTTCTATTGTAGTTTAGTTTGAACAAAAGTTTGGATTAGAAAAAAAAAAATAAGTAGAAATAAATATGTTAAAAGGTATTGCGCAAATACATAATTTAAAAATTTTTAATTTTTAGGTGTTTAAATTTATATGAAAAAGTGTTGTAAAGAATTAAAATATAAAAATATTTTAGAATAATAAAATTTTAAAAATTTGAGGATAATAAAAATAACTCACTTTCAAATTGTAAAAAAAATTATTTTCTTATTTTTTTTACTTAAATTATCAATCAAAATTAAAATTTTTTATCCATTGATATTACGCTTATGATAAAACATAATTTTTTAATATAAAAATTAACTTAACAACAAATACTAAATGAGTTCTAAGTCGTCAACCAACCCTACACTTTTTGCGTTTATTACTTGTAACTGTATTCATCGTCTACAAAACGATACTGCCTTTTCTCTTAACTAAACTCAAGTTTGCGATTAGCTCAATGTCCTCAGGGGTAAGATTTTTCAAGTTCGACTGGACCAGGAACAGTACGTGATTATATTTTACTATTAAATAATTATTTTAGTTATTTTAATTTTAAATATTTTATAAATATAAAAACTTTAATATTTTATCATTACATATAAAATAAAAGTTTCTAAATAATATTTTCAGGTTTTCGAATAATTCTTTAAAGGTATTTAATCAAGCTTAGTCCCACCTAATCTATATGAATACGGTGATTTTAAATAACAGTTGATGAGATAATTTTAATAATAAGATTATGCCGGCCATTTTCAAAAAGATATCAATGTCACCTAAATATTGATTATGTTTAGTAGATAGTCTTCGTGCCAAGGAAAAAAAAGGAAGATGGCCTGCATGATACATAGGAGGTGAGGAAGCTCATGGATTGCTTAAGCCTTTTTATAGACCTTGAGTAAATATTGCAATCGGATTGGTTGAGTTCGGTCATTTTGAATAGTCATATTAATTTAAAATATTTGAATTATTTTAGTTGGATATTTTGAGTTTGAGGTTGATCATTTGAATTGACATTCATATTAGTCGAGTTTCGATTATTCTTAGATTAAAATGTTAGTTTTATAGTGAAGCCAATTTTTCAAGTTATTTTTTTTAGTCTTTTGGGTTGTTTATATTTAAATATTTTTAAATTCAAATCAATTTGAGTTCAAATCATTTTAAATTTTACATATTTAAATTATTAATTTATTCATTAAATTAAATTTTTAGGTTTGAATTGAAGTTAATCACATCAAATTTCGTCCTGTATATGAATAAAATTTCAAAGAAGCTAAAATCCTGCGATCAAGTTGGAAGTCGTGATACATTTAACAATGAGAATAGATGAATTGCCGACCTATACTGTTAAGAAAAAACTGGGAAAATGAAAATTATAGAAGACAATATATATAGGCGTAGAGTCCTGCAGTCTGTCGTTGTGGTAATATTTTTTGGTGTCAAAAAAATTTAATGAGACCGATTGAATCAAACTATTTAAATTGAGAATTAATAGTTTGTTCTATTTTGTACATATCATAAAATTAAGAATCTTTTGAATTGATAAAAAAATTAATTTTAACATTTTTAATATTTTTAAAAAATATTTTATATATTAAGATTTGAAATTGTTTTACATATATATATATATATATATATATATATGATGTGGCTCACATATATGGGCTTAGGTCAGCCAAAGGCTCACCTAAAGCTAAGTCAACCCTAAGGCATGCAATCCTAAGTCATATGAATAAGATATATAAGGTAGAGTAGCCTTTTGAAACCCCAAGATCAATTGAATAACATACATGGCTATTTAGTTATCTTGCTCCTCCCTCTTCTTGCTAATTTAAGCATCGGAGTGTACCCCAGAGCACCTACTTCGGTGTCTTTTAATCTTTCTTGTCTTGCAGATTTCCTGTTGGACAGCCTACTAGCCATCCTGCATATACCAACCTCCGTTTGCATTGCCAATTAGCATCATCTATGGGAAAAGATCTAGAAAGCCAGCGTCACACAACCTATTGCTTTACTAAACCAAAGCATTGCTATGGCTTCTTAATCGAGTGACTTTGCTGTTGCTGTGCCAACAATGTTTGGCACAAACAAACCGCTTGTTGGGCCACGACCAAGTGTTGTGATGCCTAACACTATAATAACGTTGAGAGTAATCTCAACAACCATGATAATACTTCCTATGCCATCCATGTATCCTTATGTGTTTCCTTACTCATACCCTCAAACACCAATATCTATGAATGGATGGCATAACCATTGAACTTTTATTAAAACGTACTCACCTTAATATCACCTTCTCCTCACCACAAACACATAGTACCAAACCTGAATGCTACAACTAGTGTTATTCCAAGAAGCCTGTACACTCTTGTCAATGTCACCCAGATTGTTGCTAACACCCATACACAACCACTAGTCACCTAAAACACAAACCCACCAACAGCTAACTTGACAAATTTATTAATCAAATGAGCATGAACCTTTTGATACCTATACTACCATAAGCTTATCCACCACTTGTACCATAACCCTACTACAATAGGGTACTATATTGCCTAGATCCAGGCCATGACTAATTAAATAGCTGTGCAACAAGCCATTATGCAGTAGCTGGTTCAGGCATAAATTGATAAACAACCTCCAAGTGCAAGGCAACCAACAAATTCCTAGTTGTAAGTTGATTGCCAAAATTAGACACTTGTACGCCAGAATACGATAACCAAAGCCAAACTGACTAATCAACAAATCCTAAAAACCAATAAGACTAGGATAATTCCTACTTGACTCTTAATGAAGAACGGTCGATGGAATAAATGGAAATAGGACTAGGAGAGTTTGAGAGGCATTTGTACCTAGCCCAAGATTTGGCCTTGGCAGATTAATTGGTCACCCTCAAATAGGAGATCAAAAGGTTGAAGCAACCACATAAGGACGACTAGGACTGGCTTGATATGAAACATAATCTTTTATACCCATATATTTGCCAAGTACTTGTCCTCAAGAAGATTAGGCTTTTATCAGATATTAAACACAACCGTTAATCACTTGAACCATTTTAGAGCATTCTATGACCTATGAGATGCCTTAGATGTAGTTTAATGTCACGTGTTTCCTCCCACTCTTCATCAACCAGCACGAAAGTGGTGGTATTCTTTGAAACTAGGTTTGTTGTAAACTTTGATCAAATAGGTAGATAATTTTTAACTCAATTTTGGAGTCATAGCACAATGGCTAAAACTGTAGCCAGCCTAATAGCTGTAAAGCAAAATCTAGAAAAAACTCTTAAAAAATATGTAAAACACTTCAATGTGGCTACATTGGAAGTTCAAGAGTTGAATAATGAATGGGCTATCTAAGCCTTCATCTTGAGAGTATGACATAAGCATCTAAAGTATGCTTTCACTGATGCCTAGACAACAATGCTTTACTAGGTTTATGAAAAGACTAAAAAATACATAGATGCTAAGGATATAGAGATTACTAATTAAAAAATTGAGCAACCAGACCAAGAAAGCAAAGGAGACTATTTTAGGCGATCAAGAAGAAAGATCACTTTGGCCAGAAAAGTAGGTCTGACGATTGCTTGGATACTATGTTAAACCAAATTAGTAATGCAAACAACTCTAATAAAAAGAGAAACTAAGCACTGCCCTATAATAAGTATGAAACTTATACCCCTTTCAATGCTAGTCCCACGTAGATTTTGCATGCCATTATGAGAAAAGGTTAGTAGAAAGGCCGCTTCCATTAAAATGTGAGAGGAGTCATAAGAATCCAAGGAAGCATTGTGAATTCCATGATGATATTGGTCATGTAACAAAGGAATGCATAAGTATTAAAAATGCCATCGAAGCCTTAATATAAAAAGGAGAAATCAAGCAATTTAATAAGAAGGAAAATGCCAAGCAAGACACATTGTAGTCATCTAAAAAAAACTACGATAAAGCTATAAATGGCCAGTGATTGGTACAATTAATATTACTGTAGGGTACTATAAATAATAAGCAAGTAATAGATCCAACAGGAAATCACATGGTAGTTTACATGTATTCCAAAGGGTCTAAGTAGGATAATGAGACTATTACTTTTAATAAAGATGACATTGATGTGCTTGCAGATACAACAAAGACCTAATCATTATTTCAACCACTATCGAAAACTATAATGTTAACAAGACTCTAATCAATAATGGTAGTGCTGTTAATATTCTACAATTAGATGCTTTCCAAAAAATAAGGCAGCAGGTTGAATATCTAAAGCCATCATTGCCTATATTTGGCTTTGCTAATTAACTAATACCAATTAAAGGGACTATAACATTACCTGTAATGCTTGGTGATGGTGAACATATAGTCATTGTAAAGGTAGACTTCTTAATAGTCGATCAACCATCTATTATATAATATGATATTAGGACAATCAGTGATGAAAAAAAGCAAAACTAATCATAATGGTGTACAATTTGAAGGTAAAGTTCCTAATGGCGATTGGAGTAGGACAGTCTAAAACTAATCAAGCAACTGTTCGTCAATATCACCTCATATCCAAAGAGTTAACAAGGAAAGAGTAGCATGACCTAGATGATGAGGGATGCATGCCATTGGAAGCACCATAGCTCTAAACATGGTAATTTGAACAGATACAGAAAATTTAATGCCCAAAAGTTTGGATGTGAGAAATGATCTATATTATCCTAAACTTTAGGCCAATGAGGAAACGATGAAGACAATCCTCTATGCCCCTGATCCAAACCTCTTCTTCATTATTAGAGCTTTATTTGACTAAAAGGCCAAGGGTGATCTATATAACTTCTTATGGTGGAATGCTGATTTTTTTTTAGTTAGCAGCCGAGATGCTAGGCATCGATACAAGTGTTACCATGCATTTGCTAAATGTCAACCCATGTACCAAACCTATAAGACAAAAGAAACGCAAATTTAGGCTAGAAAGAGTTCAAGCGATTAGGGAAGAGATAAATAAATTGTTGTTTATAGAATTTATCAGAGAAGTGTCATACCTGAATGGTTGGCAAATATGGTAATGGTCAAGAAAGCAAATGGCAAATGGAAAATGTGTGTAGACTTCACAGACTTGAATAAAGCATGCTCAAAGAATAGCTATCCATTTTTCACCATTAATCAATCGATTGACGTTTCAGTAAGGCATAAATTCTTGTCTTTCATGGATGCCTGTTCAAGATATAACCAAATAAAAATGGATGTAGATGACTAGGAGAAAAAGACTTTTATCATAGAAAATGAAATGTTTTGTTACAAGGTGATACCCTTAGGGCTGAAAAATGCTATGGCTACTTATCAACTCTTAGTGAACAAGATTTTCAAAGATTAAATTGAGCGGTCCATGGAAGTATATATGGATGACATGTTGGTCAAAAGTACTTTCATTGAACAACATATTGCCAATCTGACTAAAACTTTCCAAGTATTGAAAAAGTATGACATGAAACTTAACCCATTGAAATGCATTATCACAAGTAAATTCTTAGGGTTCAAGGTATTTTCACTTGGAATAAAGGCTAAACCAAAAAAAAATAAAGGTAATATTGAAAATGAGCTTGCCAAAATCGACTAAAGAGGTGCAATGACTCACAGATAGAGTTGTAGCACTTAATTGCATTATTTCAAAACATACTGATAAATGCCTACCTTTCTTCAAGTTGTTCAGGGTAGCCACCAGATACAAATAAAAAGGTGAATGTCAAAGATCATTCTACAACTTAAAAGAATAGCTTTGTTCACCACTTTTACCTCTAAGCCCAAAGTACATAGAACAACTATTTTTATACCTCCCCATATTTGATAAGACAATCACTACTTATGCAGTTCCTAGCGTATGATATCAGTGGGGCGATCCAAGTGAATGAACTAAATTACACAAAGATTGAAAAGTTGGTGTATGCTCTTGTGATAACTATAAGAAAATTGAGGTAATATTTTCAAGAACATCTTATAATGGTTCTTACGGACCAACCTTTGAAAAAGTACTTTTAAAGGTAGACTTGACTAGATGAATAATCAGACAAAGTGTAGAGCTCAGTGAGTTTAAACTCATAACAGCCCTAGAAAGGCGATCAAAGTAGAAGCCCTAGCTGACTTTATTATTGAGTGCTCATTTACATTTTCTAAGGACACAATGTAGTCACTAAGGGAACACAATAGCGGCACTACTACCTGAGCAGAACTTAATCCCAAGCCAAAAAGTCAAGATAAAAAACTTATCACTGGAGATAGTGCTAACTATTAGACACATTACATCAATAGATCATCTAAAAAGATAGGTTAGGAGCTGGAGTCCTACTAGTTGACCCTAAAGGCCATTAGTGGCAACCTAGTCTATATTTTGAGTTTATCACCTTAAATAATGTAATAGGGTATGAAGCATTAATAGTAGGGCTAAAGTTAGCAAAATAACTAAGAGCTAGCCATCCCAAAGCCTATACATATTCACAATTGGTGGCAAATCAAGTAGATAGGGTATATGAGGTTAAAAACTAGTTGTTAGCCAAATACCATAATACAATCTTAGAATTATGCAAATCTTTTGATTATGTCATTATTGACCAAATAACCTATGAGAAAAATAGTAAAGCTAATTCACTATCTAAAATGGCAAGCATCATGGAAATTACAAGTTAAGGAAAAGTCCTGCTCAAATGTATTGAAACCCTTAGTTATCATAGACACATTCATAAGATAATAGCCAATGATGGTAATAATTTGATAACCCCTATTTTATCCTTTCTCTGAGACAATGTTGCAACCTTTGATCCATTGTTACAAAAGTGATTTGAAAAAAATGGACACCAGGTATGCAATCATTAATAATTCCTTATATAAAAAATGTTTCATATTCCCTTTATTCAATGCTTAGATCTAGCTGAAACAAACTATGTGTTAAGGGAAATCCATGATGGAATATGTGACAATCATTTGAGGGATAGAGCTTTATCATAAAAAGCCTTGAAACAAGGCTTGTTTTAGCAGACAATAAGTAAAGATCCAAGAAACTTGGTCAAAAAATGTGATAAATGCTAGTGATTCACCAAGGTACCTAAATAATCAGCATAAACACTAAAACAAGTCTTCAACCCATGGCCTTTTTGTGTTTAAGGAATTGACATATTAGGTCCATTCCCTTAGGTGATGTAGTAGCAAAAATTTTTAATCGTGGCATGCAATTACTTAACCAAATGAGTAGAAGCAGAACCTATAGCAACCATTATGGCTATATCTATGGAAAGCTTTATCTAGAGGTTTATCCTTTATAGATTTAGGATATCCAATGTTTTCATAGCTGATAATGGGAAATAGCTACAAGCTAAGGAATATAATAACTTTTGTGAGAAATTTTATTAGCCTCACACATAGTTCGATCGCTCACCCTTAATCTAATAGCTAGGTTGAGTCCATGAACAAAAACATACTTTAACCATTGAAAAAAAAAGTTGGATGATGCTAAAGGATCTTGGGAAAAATAAATACTAGGAATACTTTAGGCGATCAAAACAACTGAGTGTTGGCTACAAAGGTGACAGCTTTTAGTCTAGTCTATGGCATAAAAGCAGTGATCCCAACAGAGTTTAGAATCCACAACATTTGCACTGCCAACATTGATTACTAATTAAATGACTTTCACTTAAAGAAGAACCTAGATTTACTAAAAGAAAATAGAGGTGAAGCTGCAATAAGGATGTTAGCCCAAGCATAGCAAGTGTCTAGGTATTACAGTAACAGAGTTCACAATAGGTAGTTTTGGTTAGGTGACCTAGTGTTACGATGTTGTGAGGCCAATCGATTAGTAGGTGAAAGTAAAAAATTATCCTCAAATTAGAAAGAACCATACAAGTAGCAAAAGTTGTCAAGTTCAAGGCATGTAAATTGATAAACTTGACTGGCAAGCCAATTTCAAATACTTAGAATGCCATCAAAAAAATACTATCTATATAGCTTATATAATGGCACTAAGTAGTGTTTTCTTATATTATTAATGAATAAAGTTAAAAAAACTATTTTATCATAATAAGTTCAACAAGCCCACAATCACATTAATGATCTGACCTAATGACTACTCGACAATTCAGCATATAAGCAAGTGATAACAGGTCATCACATATACATGCTCAGAACAATTGCAAAGGTCTATTTGATATTTCATCATATAAGTGAGTGATAATAAGTCACCACACATATATGCAAAGAACAAGCTCCAAGGTCTACTTGACATTTCAGCATATAAGTGAGTGGCAACAAGTCATAATGCATACATGCTAAGAATGGCCTCAAAGGTCCACTTAACATTTTCACTTATAAACGAGTGACAACAAGTCACCATACACATATTCTAGGAATATCGTTAAAGGTTTAATTGATATTTAGGCATATAAGCAAGTAACATTGGGTCGCCATGATTAGCCTAAGGGCCATATGTTACTTACGCAATGCACACACTTATTGGAACTATAATACTTTGTATAAGCAATCAATTCCAAGTTCAAAATGCTTGCTTATGCCACAAAAGTATTAGAATCATTCAAACAATCTAAAAAGGCTCATGATTGTATGCTTTAATAGTTATACTTTGTCAGATTATGAATGCTCAATAAAAAGAGCCTGTAAGACTTGCAATACGTAAATAGTTACTAAACAATTTGATACTTTTCATTACAAAAAGATAAATATAAATAAAAAGTTTGGTCATTTTAGACGCCTCATTGTGTCCGTGCCAACATCCTAGGCAGCAAAGGTCAAGATCTGAGGTATTATCTAAGCCATTTGGCTGAGCATGGATTAGTCCCCACCATTTTTGACTAAGGTAAGGTGTTTAGAGAGCCAAAGCTATGAAAAATCCATATTTTTACATACATGTATCAATACATAGCCTATATGTATCGATACAGAGCCTTCATGTCATCAAAGTT
>JBBYHM010266659.1:0-21500 GCA_038381775.1 Adansonia rubrostipa | reverse complement strand
GGATATGTCTTCCCAATACTTTTCAAGTCATTTATAATATCCATGAATTAATCAAACATCTCTTTAATGCTCTCTTCCAGTTTCATCTTGAACATCTCATAATCAAGGGAGAGCATGCTTAGCTTTGATTCTTTGACTTGATTGGTCCTTTCATGTATGGTAGCTAACTTGTCCCATATCTCATTAGCACTATCTCATAGGGATACATAGTTGTTCTTATTTGGCCTTAATGCATAAAAAAGAGTGTACATGGCCTTGGTATTTAGTTGAGCCATCTTGATGTCTTTTTTATCCCATTGCTTTCCTCCTTGGGGCCTTTCTTATCTCTTACAACCTTCATTAGAATGGTTGGACTATTCATAATTATCTCCTATACTTGATAATCATTAACTTGGACAAGTAACCTTATCCTCATCTTCCAATATGCATAATCTTCTCTATTAAAAAAAAGAGCCCCACAATTAAATGTCCTTCAAGCTTTACACTAAAAGTACTATTAGTAGCCATTTGCTTGGTTTTTTATAGATCTTTTCTCAAGGATGTTAAGCTTATAAGAATGAGACACAAGCTTTGATACCAAGGATTAGACTTTGAATGTGGTGATGGAAATCAAAAGTGGGTTAATTGATTTGTTAAAAACTTTTTCAAGTTAAAACTTTGAATATGCAAGTTGAGAAATCTTTTACAGTAAGTGCTTTATATTGCAAGATAATGAAATAAATAAGATAAATGAGTAAAGGATAGAGATTGCAAACATTCATATTTATAAATGTTTGACCTCATTTGCCTATGTCTTCTCCCTTGGCCTCACTTGCCAAGGAGTTCTCAATTCACTATCTTGAATTGTCTACCTTTCAAGCATAAGGTGTAGCTTTTACTATTCCTTATCTTTTATGGATGAGATAGAACCCTCTACTTTCAAAAGCTAAATAGTAACCTCTTTATCTTTTGAAGGTTGAGATAGAACCTTTTCTCTAGTTGAGTAGTATCATTTCTATCTTTTTCAAGCTTTGATGGTAATCTCCCTATCTTTTAAGACCAAGATAGAAAATTTTTTATATTTCAAGGACAAGATAGTAACCTCTCTACCTTTTAATAATTAAGTTAGGAACCTCTTCTTTATACAAAGGTTTTGGGGTGTAAATAAGAATGGCCTTTAATGGGTTGGTGTTTGTAAGTTTGAGCTTTAGGAATGATGATAACAAAGATATAATACAAGGAATACAATGAAAGATAGAAAGAATTAATCATATGCAATGAATTAACTACTATAAAAACTTAGAGAGATGAATAATGTTGCAATATACACTTTCTCTTCTTGATTCTTTGTTTATGAATGTGTTGTAGAAGCTTATTCATAGCCTTAATCTTTAATATGGTTGTTGGTAGTGTTTGACTGAGTAATATACTCATTGGAGCTTCAAATTCTTGAGCTGATATTCAAATACGACTTCCAATCTTGAGTCAAATTGAGTGGTATCGATACAGGTTTGAATATTTTAGGCTTGGTATCAATACAGGATGAAAAGTCTCAATAGCTAATGATATTTCAAGGCCTAGTATCAATACAAAGAACACTTGTATCGATACTTATCTTGTTGTATCGATATAGACATGGTTTATATCAATACAAAAAAGGGTTTCACATAACCTTAGCTACTGCATAGTACTTGCATCATTGCTACACATTGTGTATCGACATATTAGGTATTGTATCGAGATTTATTAGGGTTTGAAACTTGGTATCAATAGTGACATACATTAGATCGATACATACATCAAAAACACCTTGTAAAACAATTTTTCTTGCCTCAAAACTTATGAAAACAAGTTTCAAACATATTATAAAATTAGTATACATTTTAACATTATTCTTCAAAAAATATAAGGTTTTAAACAATTACCGAAAGGAAAGTTAATTTGAAAACATTAACTTGAAAACATTTAATTACAAGCTAATTAAACTTAAGTTTTCATTATATCAATGTTAGCTGTGTTAGCATTAAATTAATCTTGATTTTAATATAACAAAAACTTAAGCTCAATTAACTTGCGATTAAATAGTTTTAACTTAGTATTTTTTTCCTTTAAATCACTTTAAAAATACCTTGGAATGTGTTCTTAATGCATACTTTAGTTTAAAATATTTTTTAGATAAGTTTTATAAGCTTTAAAGTAAAAAAAAAAACACTTTAAAAATGATTTTCATATGAAAGTATCGATAAACTAAGTGTTTGTATCAATATGATGTTTGGCAATAGCTAAACAACCTTGAAACCTTTAATTGTATCAATACAATCCTAGCACGTATTAATACAATCCATGTATTGATACGATAGGTTGCAACAATCATATTTTGATTGTTTTAATGCAGTGGTATCAATATACAAGTAAATGTAGCGATACATTATCGCGGGAATGAATTGAAATCATAATAATGAAATGGCTGTAAAACTTAAGCAATTAATTTCCAATGGCCATGAACAACTTGCAAGCTATAAATAAGCTTCACCAATGCTTTCAAGAAAAAGAATGAATAAAAGAATAAGTATATAGCCAAACCTTTCATTTTTATTTATTTTTCTTTATAGGATTAATTCTTCTTATCTTTATATTCCTTTGTAAACCCTATCATTAAAGTTCTTCATCTTTAAGCTCAAACTTTGTAAACACTAACCTACTAGAGATTTATCTTTCTTTACATCAAATTACTTGTATAAAGAAGGGACATTTCAACCATAGCTTAGAAAGGTAAAGAGGCTATATCTTAGCCGTCAAAAGATAGAGAGGTTATATCTTAACCTTCAAAAGATAAAAGGAAAATTTTCTATCTTAGCCTTAATAAAAGATAAGGAGTTGTAAAGGTTATACATTTTCCTTATCCATTAAAGTTAATGAACTATAGAACTCTTCGATAAGTAAAGCCAAGGGAAAGGATGCAGGCATCATGGTCAAACCTTTATAAATCATTTATATTTGCTTTTCTATCGTTTACTTATTTACTTTGTTTATTTCACTAACGTACAACTCCAAGTGACTTATTGTTTAGATTTCTAAATTTATGTAAAAAGATCTTGTGAAATTAATTCACCTCCTTAATTTCATTCACCATCAAGTCTAACAATTAGTATTAGAGCTTTGGTTTCTTTTTTTCATGCTTTACAACCTCAAGCAAAGATTTGTATTATGGACTAAAGAAAATGCAAGGTGGTGATTTGATGATTATAGGCCAAGAAGGACATTCTTAAGTGAGGCCTCCTCTTTTCAATGGTGAAGACTATGCCTATTAGAAGACAAGGATGAGGTCATTTGTCTTAGCCAATGATTATTAAATATGGAAAATAATCATGAGATGTCCACTCATCCTATGAAGATAGTTAAAGATGAGAAAGTCCCAAAAAAAATGAATAAGATGTAATAGATACCAAGATGGGTCTTCTCAATACTAAGGCTATGCATATTCTCCTTTGTGTATTACGGCTTAATGAGTGTAATAGAGTATCTCTATGTGATATTGCCAAAGAAATATAAGATAAACTAGTAATCAAACATGAAAAGACCAATCAAGTTAATGAATTAAAAATCAGCATGCTCACATTTGATTGTAAATGTTTAAGATAAAACCAGATGAAAGCATCAAAGATATGTCTAAGTAATTCACAGACATTGTTAAGGGCTTTAAAGGTATTGGGAAGATGTATCCTAATAAGGAGATAGTCAAGAAAATGTTCAATGGCCTTCCAAAATCTTGGGAAACTAAAATGATTGCAATTGAGGAATCAAAGGACCTCAATTCTCTTACCTTAGATAAGCTTATTGGTTATCTCCTCACATATGAGATAAAGATGAATCATAGAAAGAAGTAACCAAAGAAAGCTAAAGTTGTATTAAAGTTCTTCATAAATAAGAATAAGATGATAATGATCAAGATGGAAAATAAAGAGATATCATATTTGCCGAAAGGTTCAAGAAATTCATGAAAATGGACAAGCCAAATCATCTAAAAGAATTAAGGTTGAAAAGGTTGTGTGCTATAATTACATAAAACCAGGCCATATCAAATAGGACTTTCCTTTATTAAAGAAGAAGATAGCCAAGATAGCAACTTAGAGTGATAGTGATACTTCTGATGATGAAAACTCCAATGATGATCAAATGCCCAAACTTTACTTCATGATGCTAGATGAGCCCAAGGTAACCTCAAACTCTGGTAATTCAAATTCTTATACATTTAATAAATTGCACAATATATTTGATAAACTTGCAATAAAGTTTGAGAAAATGAACTCAAAATAGAGAAAAATTATTTTAAAATTAAAAATTAAAAATGATTTATTGTTGAAATAAAAAATTATTTTAGAAAATCAAAATAAAGATTTGAAAAATTTTTTTATGATACCAAGTTAGGATTTTAAATTTTAGAGAAAGTTAATTTTAATTTGAAAAGAAAACTTGAAAGCTTGGAACATGAAAAACAACTTATTTTAGAAAAATCTTTTCAAGCAAGTATACCTATTGTAATTTTCATGGTCATACATCATATACTTGTCCTATTAAGAAAATGACATAGTTTAAAATAAGGCAAGTACATGTATAAAAAAGGTACAAGGAACTTGGTAACTAACCTTCAAAGACCTAAAGCAATTTGGGTACCAAAATACAAGTGAAAGTCTTTTGTTGGTGTGTTGGAGCAATAAAGAACATAGCAATTTGAATGGATGCTTTAGATGCGCAAAAATGGATGATAGGTAACCTTTAAGATTTAAACTTTGGATAAGTGTTTCATGTTTCATATGTGTATATTTTCATATTTGAATGCATAATGTTTTTTTAAATACATATTATGCATCACTGAATATATATATATAAGCTTATATGAATATGCATTTGAATGTTGAAGGGTTAAATCTTGTGAAATGATGTTAGTATAGCATAACCCAAGCTTGTCTTTATGCGTAAGTTTAATTTTGATCATAATATGTTTGAGTAGTTAGCAAGCTTCATTGCATGACTAAATTGTATGTATATCCTTAGGAGGTGAACATAAAGCTTGATTGTGCAATTATATGCCGTGAACATGTTTTAACAAGTCTTTAAGCTTTTTTAATGCTTTATGGTCAATTTGACCTTTATAAGGCTTAAAATGTTTAATCATGTTGTTTGTTCATATTTATGGCTTGAACAAGTTTGGTGTACATTGAAAATGAATATGAACTTATTTATTATGGTGAAAATGAAAAATTTAATGTTTAGTGCCTTAAGGTTGCATATAGCTTGAACTTGAATGCATAACATGACCAATATGCAAAATCTTTCAATCTTTGTCTTAAAAGTTATTTTGATGTAGTGAAAATGAAAAATTTAATGTTTAATGTCTTAAGGTTGCATATAGCTTGAACTTGAATGCACAACATGACCAATGTGCAAAATCTTTCAATCTTTGTTTTAAAAGTTTTTGCGATTCAAACTTTTGATCATATATGGGTTTTTAATGTCCTAAATCAAAAGGTCGCATTAAAACTTTAAATAAGGGGTTTTAGAAATAAAAATTTCATGTTTCTCCAAGCAGCTTTCAAGAAACTTAAAGAATGTATTAACACAATGTTAATCAAACCCAAAAAAATCCAATTGTATTGATATGGTGTTGATGTGAATTAATGCATCATGTGTATTTTGATTTGAGCTATTTTTGGTCCAAAAATGTTGATATTTTCAATGGGTTTTTACTTCAAATGCTTTATTTTTGTCATTCCTAATCATGATTAACATCATTTTTTCCCATCACATTCTCACATTGCTATATTTTTAATGAGTTTATTACAAATAAAATTCATGAACAAAGGCTTATAATTGATTCTTGATGCTTATATGTACAAAAATAGTTTTTATGCTTAACTGAACATTTTTTTCTTTCAACAATAACAATTAGTACTATTTTTAATAACTATTACCAATTGGTTTTAAATGTTTAAGCAACAATTAGTTTTAGTTTTGCTCAATGAGATTCTGTTTATCAATATTTGGTATCATTTATTTTTTCTTTCGAAATTTGTGCTTATTGAACAATTTTTTAAAATATTTTTATTTATATATTTATATATTCCCTTTCTTGTTTTAGTACTCCTAATGCTTATCTTTTGCTAAGATTTCTCTTATGTTTATGCAAAGTTTCATGGAGATAAAGCTATTATTAAGAGGATGAACACTAGCATAATAAAAAGAAATGAACAAGCATGTTACCTCATCAAATCAAGCCTAAATCATCAAAGAAGTACTCAAACATTTAGAATATTAAACTGAAAGTCAAAATGAGCATATCAACAAAACTTGATAAAGTTAAGGTAATTACTAAACTTATGGTACACAACTTTTATCTTTAAGCATTTAGTGACATGTATGAGTTAATAATTAACAATTGATATCATTATGTGTCATGTATGCTTAAAATATTTGCTTGTATGAAACTTTGAACATGTTTTAAATACCTATGCTTGACTTTAGGCATGTTCATTAATTAAGTCAAACCATCTTTGAACACAATTGATATATGCCTCATTGTAATTACTTGTGTAAATTGCATATAGAGACATTATACACTAACGCTTGGTATATTCTTTAATGAAATTGATTAAAATGATGGTTTATGCTTAAATTGTCGAAATTCTTTGTATGTGTAAATCATTTTCCAACCTTTGGAAGTTTTCTATGCTTTTCTTGAAAAATAATTTCCTTTAACTTTCCATATGATTGATTATAAGTAGTATGCATATAAACTAAAATGTCAACTACATGTATCAATTATGCAAGTAGACAACAACTGGGATTTATTTTAATAACAATTGGTATATTTTCATTATTCATAATTCAATTTATGCTTAAATGTCTATAAATAAATGCATGAAATTTAAACTCTTGTATGCACTTCAATGACTATTTTTTTTATTTAACTATTGGTATACATGTACTCTATTGCTTCATGATTTGTATACCTTATATAAACTCTTGGTTGACCTTAATTGCCATTGCCAAGGTTTGAAAAAGCATTTTATAAAATTTTTAAATCTTTAAATAACGCTCTTATTAAGGGGGTTTCTTTACTAAAAATCTTTAAATGTTCAAAGGGTAGTTTTATAAGCAAATTTACCCTAAGCTTTCTCACACCAAAAAGGTGGAGATTGTTAGCTTTATTAGCTTTGAATTAATCTTGATTTTGATATGACAAAAACTTAAGCTCAACTAGTTTGTGATTAAATATTTATGACTTAGTATTTTTCTTTGAATCAATTTGAAAATATTTTTTAAAATATTAAAATAGTTTTAACTCCTAAACTTACAAAAAATGTGTTTTTAATAAATACTTTAATGTAAAACATTTTTGAGATAATTTTTACAAATTTGAAGTCAAGAAAAATATATTAAAATTAACTTTCATATGAAACTATCGATACATTAAATGTATCTAATGATACAAGGCTCGGCAATAACCATACAACCTTGAAACCCTTATTTGTGTTGATACAATCCTAACATATAATGATACAATAGGCTGTAACAGTTAGATTTTGAAAGTTTTAATGCAATGTATCATGGGAATGAATGGGAATCACACTAATGAAGCTTCCAATGGTTCCAAAGATTAGCAATTAATTGCCAAAGGCCATATAGTACTTCCAAACTATAAATTCACTAACACTCCTAAAAAAAAGAATAAAGGAGAGAATGAGTATATAGCAAAATCCTTTATTCATTTGATCTTCAAATAGTTCATTTTTATGTATAGGATTAAATCTTCCTATCTTTGTACTCCTTTGTAACCTCTATCATTAGAATTCTTCATCCTTGAGCTCAAACTTTATAAACAATTAACCTATTAGAGGTTCATCTTTGTTTACATTAAATTCCTTGTCTAAAGGAGAAAGGTTTCTATCATAGCCTGAAACGGTAGGCAGGTTATATCTTAACTTTCAAAAGATAAAAGGAAAAGATTTTATCTTAGCCTTTGTAAAAGATAAGGAGTTGTAAACATTATACCTTGTTCTTGAAAGGTAACAATTCAAGTTAGTGAATTATAGAACTCACTGGCAAGTGTGGCTAAGGAAAAGGACTTAGGCATTGAGACTGAACCACTATAAATCATTTATGTTTGTTTCTCTAGCCTTTACTCATTTACTTTGTTTACTTCACTAACTTAAAACTCCAAGTGCTTTATTTAGATTTCTCAATTTATATAACCAAAGTTTTAAGTTGTAAAAAGACTTTATGTAATCAATTCTCCTCTCTTGATTTCATTCACCATAAAGTCTAACAATATAAGTGGGGATATTTTCTTGGAGGGGTTGGTTTTGTTATGAAGATGTTGGTTTAAGGTAGTTAAGAGGTTAATTTTCTTAGTGATGAAGTTGGTTCTTTTAGTGAAGCAGTTAGTTTCTTTAGTGTAAGGTTAGTTCTCTTTGTGAAGGGGCTGATTCCCTTAGTGATGATGTAGGTTCTTCTTGTGAAGAAGGGTTAGGTCAGTTAAAGTGATGTGTACACTCAATTAAAGTCAAATATATATACTGTTATGGCCATATGTACATTTAGTTATAGGTATTTATACATTTAATAATAGTCATTTATGTACATAATACTAGTACGTACATTATGTTTTGATGTACATATAAGCGAGCACATTTTCTTGGAGGGTTGATGCTTTTAGTGAAGGGGTTGGTTTCATTAGGGAAAAGGTTGGTTCCAATATGTTATTATGATATTTATATTTATATTTAGTTATAATCATATGTACATACTATTATTCTGATATGTACATAGTAATTTTTATTTTGAAAATTACATAAAGAGATAAGAAAGGTACATAGCTAATATCAATTAGTTATACAACATATTACATAACAAAGCTATCATATTTTTATAACAATTTTTATTATAAACATGTTGCATTTTTTATCACACCCAATCTTATAAATTTAATTTGGTTTTTTTGGTCATTTATTAACTGTGTTAGTGTCAGTGGTGATAGCAAATTTAGTCAAGGATAGTATAGATAGTATAGACTAGAATTTATCACACCTATAAAAATGGGTTAAAAGATTATTTTTTAAAATCTTTTTTGTTTCAAAAATATAATAATTTAAAAAATAAAGAGGTAATTTCTTTTGAATTGAGTATTTATTTTTTAAATTAAAAGATAAACTAAGATAGAAGAGTAGTTTTTAAGTAGTTATTTTTTAAGGTTAAAATACTTAAATATCCTTCATTCTATATATAATAAAGATAATTTTAGTTTGAATTTTATGTGATTTCTCCAACTGAATTGGTGTCACTTGACTTGTGACACCAAATTCAGTCAGGGGTTTTATATATAGTATAAAAAATAATAATTTAAAAAAAGAGGTTGGTTTTTTAAATTAAGTAGTTATTTTTAAATTAAAAGATAAACGAAAAAAAAGAAGAGTTTAATTATGGTTAAAGGCTACTCGTGACTATGCCTAATAATTAGAAAACAAACAAAGCATTGCAATAAAGTGAAATTTAACTATGGCGACCATGCTATAACATTGATTATCGCCACCAAAATAGTGTTTACTATCAACATGTTCACAAAGGCTTAATATGTTTATCATATAATTGGAAGCTATTTTTTATATTTATGAAATGAAGGCTAACTTTAATAAATCGATGCTAAAAATTTTAAAGGTTTTTATATTTATATTTTCATAAAGGATAATAATTAAAGAAGAAAATTATTGTATAAAAAATTATCGTTTTAATAATATTAATTATCGACCATTCTTTTTAAATTATTGCTACTATATATATTTTAAATTTTTTTGTAAATAATTCAGTTAGTGAATTAGTATAAATTCATAACAGTTCAAATAATAACATTAGTAATAATGATTATTTAATTATTTTTTAATTTTTATTAATATAAACATTTAAATCATCTAATTAACTGATAACATAAAATCGGTTAAATGAAAACTCTCTAACATAACTTTTTAATAATCATATTTGCTCCAGTGAAAGGTCATTGTCCAAAAAAAATAAGAACAAAAGTACATGAGGAGTTAAATGCAATAATGTTTTTTGATGTGATTAGCGAATGTGATGGTAGAGCATTTATGTTAACAAAATATTTCATTTATTAAATGCTTGGGTTTTTCATTGACCACACCATGGTTATCCTTAAGCAACTCTTGTTTGTTAAGTTTGTTGGTTTGGTATTTATACCAGAACTATACTCTTAGGTAAGGTCTAGTTCTAAGCGAAGCTAGTGGATTGGCGAGCACACTATTATTTCTTCCTACTTAACTCTTGCAGTGATTTCACTTGGTCATTCACGGTATGCCTGAACACACACACATATATATATGTATACATACGAGTATATATATTATATATTTTAATGTATATGCGCTTCAGTATTTGTTTTGCTTTTTATTTCATCATGTCATTTTCTATTTCTTTTTTTTTTCTCCCCTTTGTTTTTGGCCTCTGGCTGTGAATGAGATTAAGTTCTTCTATGATTCTTTGATTTCTTTTGCTCTTGTTCGTGTTTATGCATTTTTCTTTATCTGCTTATAATTTCATTGCTTTTGACCGTTTGTTTAAATCTTTTTATATAAAATGTATATGTAGTCTAGTTGCCAGTGTGTGTTTCTTTTTTTGTACTATTTATTCATGCATGGTTTAATGTAATTTTTTATTTTCAATTTCTAATTTTTTTAAATTAGTTACATCCTTTTTTATCCCCTTTTTTGTATGATCTTCGAAGATAAATGATGTCAGAGGTTTTGTTAAGCTTTTAATGCAATGGATATTGAAAGAGTTGATAATCAAACTAAATCTTCCACTATCATTTTATGGCATGGAACAACTTGGACTGAATTTATGCAGAGGCTTTATTGATGTAGACACCTAATTTTGTTCAAGCCCCCCTTTGCTATAAGTCCAAAAATATCTGGGATACATAATTAGGAACTTTTCCAGTAGAGGTAACTTCCTCCAAGGGACGGTACATTTTCAAGACCTATTTAACTGTGCTTAAATGATCGCAGGTGTACATGACAAAATTAGCACCATTTCAAGGGTCATACAAAACAAATCTCAGATAAAAAAAATGAATTTCAAGGTAAATAATTAACTTTTAACTTTATACTTGTGAAAATTTGAAATTTGTTTTTGCAGATAATATCACGGTCAAATTTTTTAATTTTAGGATTCACCGATACCTATATGGTATTTATGCCGATATTCACTCTAAAAAATAAAAAATATTCAAGAAAAATTAGTATTGGCATTTTATGCCACAAGATGTCAAGTTGTCCATTTTAGTAATTAATTTTGAAAATTTTCATAGTACTATGAGTATCATACTTGTGAAAGTTTTCCTTGTAAAATTATTTTGAATTTCAGATTTTCATCTTGACCATTTTGTAAATTAATATTTTGAATAATATGCTATACTTAATTCATTTTATATAAGTTCCAATATATTTTTGAAAATTTTCTTGTTTTAAAATAAGAGCTTTTTTTATTTGTAAAATTTTTTATAAAATTTTCTCGAGTTTTGAACTTCAAAATTCTTTAAATATTTTCATTTAATCATGATTAAATTAGCTTTTCAAAATTCTTTCTATTTTATAAGTTTTACGTTTTCATTTAGAATTTTCCTCATTTTCAAAATATTGAGTTTTCTACTCCTTAATTCTTTGAGAAATTTTTTTGAATTTATAATTTTTAAAATTCTTAAAATATTATTGTTTAAATCATCTTAAGTCAATTTTGGAAAATTCATTTTATTTTATAAGTTTCACATTTTCTTTCAAAATTTTTTTGTTTCCAAATACAGATTTTTCACTCCATAAAATTTTTCGGGAAGACTTTTTTAAGTTTATAATTTTTAAAATTCTTTAAGTATTATTATTTAATTCATATTAAATCAGTTTTGAAAAATTCATTTTATTTTGTTCATTTTGCACTTATTTTCAGAATTTCCTTATTTTTGAAATATGGAGTTTTTTACTCCATATATTTTTTCAGAGGATTTTTTTGAATTTTAATTTTTAAAATCCTAAGTGACACTATTGAATTCATATTATTTCAGTTTATAAAAATTTAATTTATTTTATGAGTTTTTCAATTTTTTTCATATAACAATATTTCCTTGTAAAGGTTTTTCTCGTAAAATTTTACGAGTTTGCTATTTTTAATTATTTCCTTTTTGAACATTAAAATTGATTTTATTATTAGATTAGACTACATGATCATATGAAATTTTATTTCAAATACATAATTTTTAATTGTACAATTTGATCGTTTTAACCAATTTTTATGGTGTAATTTTACGGATTGTACAAATATCTTTCAAAATTTTCTAGACTTTGATGATGTCATGCATGACATCACCAACTAAAAGACAAACATAATTAAATTAGGTCAAATCTAAATTAATAAAAATAAATAAATCTAAAATAAATAAATAAAATAAAAAAACTTGTAGAAATTGGTGGACGCCCCTACCCTTGCCGTCCTTCATCCATTATAAATGAGTAGTGGTTTTCTTCATTTTAGTGTTTAGGCATTAGGAATAAGAAAACAAAGAAAAGAAAACCTTAAAATACATAGATTTTCAAGCATTTTCAAGGAAAAAATCTTGTAAATTTCTTAATTTTTGTTTATTTCTTATTTGATTCCTCTTTTTAATGAGCCAAATGAATACTTGTGCTCATGAAATTTGATTCATGTTGAGAGGCCAAGTATGATAGCTATGATTAAAATTTTTTATTTTGGTTGTTTTAGTTAATTTTTGTCAGAAATAGTTTGATTTTCTTTAAAATTATTTGTGTTTGTTGATGTATAAAATGTTATTTTCATGAATCCATGTTTATATAATTTTTTAATACTTTCATATTGTTTTATATTGATTTATTCATTACTTTTTATGTTTTTATGCTTATTCATGCTTAGTAAAAATACAAACGTATGCATATATTGATATTTATAAAAATATGTGATGAAAAAAATTATTTTTTGCTGAAGTATTATGCTAGCAGAATCATGTAGGGGTTGATTTTGTGATGTTTTAATTTTATTTAGCTTATTTTATAAATATGAAAATTTTAGTGACTAAATTGCAAAAAATTGCAAAACCTTTTCTTTGGCCATTTAAGCTTGGCCAAACCTTGTAGACAACCTTAGAAATGTTTTTTTTTTTGTTTAGTTTAATATGTTTGGATGTGTTTTATGGATTTTATACTATTTTGTGGCCACTTTGCATTTTTAAAAAGTTTGGGAACTAATTTAAGAAATGTGAAAAAAAATTGCTTTGTGGCCATAAGTGTTTGACCAAATCATTTTCATGACTTTTGTCTGATTTTTGTTATATTTCATGATGTATTTTATGTTAATTTATAATTTTTTATTATGTGGGGACTAAATTGTAAAAATGGAAATTTTGTTTGGAGGCCATCCATGCTTGGCTGATTACTTGTGTATACCTGTGAAAGTGTTTTCTTGTTTATTTTGATGTGTATGAATATGTTTTATGCATTTTCCACCAATTTGTGGTTATTTTGTAATTTTAGAAAGTTTAAGGGCTTATTTGCCAAATTGCAAAATTTTTGTTCTTAGGCCATAGGTACTTGGCCAAATTGAAATTTTGAATATTAGTATGATTTCCATAATTAGGGACCTATTAGCAATTTTTGCATTTTAGCTCTATCTTAATATCTAAGTTACCCATGGAGGGTATAATAGTCATTCAATATCATTTTTAAGTCCTTTAAGTTACCGGGATACTTATAGGCTGAAGGTACACCTTAGAGGTATTTTAGTAATTTTTCTAGAGTAGAGTCCTATGTAATCACTGGGATGCCTATAGGCCGAAGGTGTACAGTAGGAGTAGGTTCATTTGTTCATGATGGCATCTAGCCCTTTAGGTACCGGGATACTTATAGCCTGAATGTAAACTTTAGAGGCATTATGCTAATTTTCTCGAATCGAGTCTTAGATAGTAATCAAAATGCTTTTAGGCGAAATGTGTATATTTAGGATAGATTCATCATCTTTTTATCCTTTTCGAGTCCTTAGGATAACCAAGATACATATACATCGAATGTATATCTTAGAGGTATTTTGGTAATTTTCCTTAGAGCTAAATCTTAGGTATTCACTAGGGTGTTTTTATGCTGAAGATGTATATATCTAGGATAGATTCATCATTTCATGATCATTTTAGTGTCCATTAGGGTACCAGGATACTTTTACGTCGAAGGTATACCCTAAGAGCATTTTGGTAATTTTTCCTAAAATTGATTCCTAAGTAGTCATCGGGATGCTTTTATGCCAAAGGTGCAATTTAGGGTAGGTTCTTCATTTTATCATCATTTTAAAGTTCTTAGGATAACTAGGATACTTTTACGTTAAAGGTATACTCTAGATGCATTTTAGTAATTTTGCATCATAACAAAGTCCGATGTGATTACTAGGATACTTTTATGTTGAAAGTACATGTTAGGTTTGTCATTTTAGACCATGTTCGGGCCTTAGGTTATTTTGTTAGTATTTTAACAAAAGCAAATATTTTTATAAATTAAGGCAATATCCCTAATGGTTAAAATAATGCATGGAATTCCTACCAAAATATGTGAGGGGTTCTATGGATTATTTTAATAACAAGACGCCCTTTCCAAAATGAAAATCAGGATTTTTCAAGTTTCATAAAATGTAAAACCTTTCGTATTCTACCGGCTCTCCAATGGGATATGAAAGAGAACGCTAAAAACTTTCATGTCCTCTTAGTTTTCTAGGAGGGTACAGAAGATATTTTGATTTTCAAAAATATCGAAAACCCAATTTTCTCATTTGGGGTAATAAATTTGTTTTGTAAAATTTAACTTTTGAAATATGGGAATTATAATTAAATATCAAATAATGAAACCAAATAAAAATCAAAATTTGTGTTAACATATAATTAATATGGTACCAATTGCTGACCATCACAAAATGATCAATCTTTACTTGTGATTGTAACCGACTCCCTGACCATTTCAAATGATCTTCAATCTGAGCATAGACCTCGAAGTTTGTTTTTAAGAGTTGCATAACCCTCAAAATGCGAACTCTGACAAGTGACCAATCTCACCTGGCCAAAATAAGATTGGTGGCACTCCAAAATAATTAGTCACTTTGTAATGACAATTAAGAGTTAAGTCGAGTGAGCCATTCATCTTGACAACTCAATTCTGAGACAAAAAATAAAAAAATAGTGTTAATAATAATATAGGCCCCAAATGAAAGAAGAATGATGATATATAGATCTATATAGGAATAAGGGGTATATTCACTATTTGAAGTTAAGTTGGCCAGTATTCGTATCAGAGCCATGTTGTGGCAGCTTGGCAACTCAGCTGGGAATGGTTAAAAAGTTGGGCCTAAAATCAATTATTTGTTTTAACAAAATTTTAATTAATTTGGTTTCAATCGGCATTTAAGTATAATTCTTAATATTTTCAAAGCAAAATTTTTGTTACATTTTTTATTTATATAGAGATTATGTTATATGTTATTCATATTTTTCACTAACCCTTTTGTTTCCTTTGCAGAATTACTTTTTTTAGGGGAATTTAGGATAGGGTTTTTACTATTTTTGAAATTATCGAGTCATAAAAGGTAAGTTGTTGCCATACACACTGTGCACAATCATATACATTAATTCTTTTCTAGGTTTATGGAGGGAGTATAGGTATCCAAATATTTTAGGAAGGGGTGAAGTAGCTCTACCTTTAGAGATGTTAGCCTCTGTCTCGACTAGTGAAAAGCCTATAGGGTGTAAATTCCTATGCCTCCTAAAGTGTTGCCTCGTTATGGGCATGAAAGATACTCCCACTCAAATTGAACCTTTTCTGATATAAACCTGTGATGGGTAAGGATTAGGGTACCTCATAATTTTTTCTAGACTTAGAGAGTGATTCGAGAACCTATTTAGATGTCTAACTCAAACCTCATATAATGAACTATAGGGGATTCACCTAATTGAGCCATACCCGATTCTAGATGGTATCGAATTATGTACACATGGGGAACAATTTTTACCCTTTACTCTTGTAGTTTGATTTTTTTGACATTAATAAGTATATGTTGTGTTGCTATTATACATTTTACTTTGATTTGTTCCTGTGATTAATTTATTATACTATGAAGGATTTTTTGGCTTAACATTCCTATCTTATGGACACTTGTAAATTCATTCATGCATTAACAAAGTTCATGTCTTTTTACGTTCACGTGTTTATAATTTTGCAATATACTAAAATGGTTCCATTTATTATATGTCAAGCATCATGACATGGATGGTAATACTGGGGCAAGAATCAACGTGTTATAGTCAATCCAAGAACAATTTGGTCTTAAAGTTCGAGGACGAAAAGACGAATCGATAAATTGATAAAATGGTTAAGGGTCTAAAAAAAGAACCTTGCCTAGAGATACCCTTATCCTCAATGAATTTAAAAAGTCAGAATCTAGGTGATCAATGGGAAGCATGACTCAGTGTTTTAAGGTGATAGTCAGAGGAATAGAACATGAAATATGAGAAATCATGGAACAATTGTTCAAATTGACAAAACTTATCGGAGATCTTCTGGGTGATCCCTAAGAGCTACCAATCTCTTCAACTCAATCCCTGGCACTTGAAGACTTAAAAATGCCCGATCAAACATACTGCCAGACAAAAATTCCAATCCCAAGTTTATTTACATGATTGAAATAAAGCCACCTAATTTCACACCTATACAAATTTGTTTGCCTGCTAACCCTACTTGTTTTTCTAGCATTACCCTATCATCAAAATTGATACTAAGAAAAAATCATGATCAGACTATCAATTTGATTCTATTCCACTAACCTATGCGGAATTGTACTACTTTCTCCTGTTTAAAATTCAACTTGCTGCTCCAAACATGTTCTTCCATACCAACCCCTTGTCCTGAATGGTATAACATTAATGAGCATTGCAAATACCATGCAGGAGTATGGGGACATTCAATAGAAACATGCAACACCTTCAAAAAGAAAAATCCAAAGCTACTTAATGCAGGTGTCCAATCAGAATCAAACTTCCTACACACCCCTCTGCTGTATGTGTAAGATGAAAGTCACTTCAAGATAACAAAATAACTTCGTGATATACATCACAGACATGTGGAGTAAGTCATGCAACCACCTCATGAAATCACTATATGCCATACCTAACTATGGCATCAAATATGACATGTAAAAGACGTAAAGAAATCACATTGCTTATTTCATGGAAGAACAAATAGGAATTACCTTACTACGATAACCTTAGGTATAAATAAACACAAGTAAATAAAAGCTCTTCATTAATATCAACACTGTTTTGAACATACAAGGTTTTTTTAATATACCAAATGCTTGTCTAAAATGTCCTAATTACTATGAGGAATTTAAAATTTAAAACTGCCAAAATATCTAATTGTACCCCAACTTCCTCCTCTTTTTCTAACCTGTATACGTAGAATGAAAGTGATATCACCATATCTTTATAAAATAAATTAAGAATATGATAAAATTACATTGGCATATAAAGGTAAGAGATGTCAAGCAAGTGACACAAGTATGTTGCATATCCAAGCAAGCTTCACAAAGTCACTTCATCATATACAAAGCATGATAACAAAGATCATTCATCAAATACACAAAGAAAGCATTTTGCTTATTGCATGCTAAGAACCATGATGAAAGACTATATTATAGAACCCTCAAAATAAATAAATAAAGACAAACAAAAAATCTTCCATTAACATCAATACTTTTACAACATACAGTGCTTCTCTAATACACAAAAATGGCTGCGTAATCAATAATAATCACTGCTATTAAATGTAAAACTTATTGTTAAATTATCTTGCCTTATCCAAACAATATGGGTAGGCAAATTAATCAATCACTTTACCATTTACAAACATAAAATCTAAGACAAAATGTTAATGGAAAAAAGAGAATCACGTAACCATTAACATGTTAGGGACCACAAGAAACAGTTCAATGTGATAACCATTAGCATAGCCAAATAAGGCTAATTAATAAGCACTAATAACAATAGCGAAGAACTATGCATCTTCAACAAATTAATAGTGCAACAAAATCCTTAATTACAATTGTATAAAATACATATGTGTGTACATGCAAATGTAACTAAGCCAAAAAAAAAAATTTTTCGTAAATGATTATCTAAAACACTATTAGTGAAGTTGAAAAAAAGGATATGTATCATCCTGCTAACACTATTTGTAGAGTTTTTCAACTCCACTAACAGTGTATCAAATAATTTTCCTTTCTTCATTAAAAAATAAAAGCACATTCATAGAATACAAGGCTTTTCCAAAACAAAAGGATATCTCTTTTCCAACTAGATATATAATATACAATGGTGGACTTTCAGCTAAAATATAGATAGGCAGCTCTCCTTCACTAGCTCAAAGACATAAATATCTGCAATCTTCAAGCTAGCATTGCAATTATCTTGAAGATTACCTTGACCAAAAACTCTATCAAACAAAATCCTCAACATCTATTACCCAACTAAGGATCTTTCAACCGTATTGAGGTAACAACATGAAACAACCTTAGAAAAAGGTAAAGACAACTTGTAAACAATGAAGCTATGATCTACTACATAACCACCTGGTGGTAGGAGACCTGGAGTGACACATCTAACCTAGATTGAGAACCTCACCATTGCAATTTCTTTTTGAGCAAATCCACTGTCTTTATTACCATTGCCACTAATCGTTAAGATAGCATGCCACACTTATAACCTTCACAAACGTAGGTTATAACATCTAACAAAAACAAAGGATTTCATTAAAACAACCAACAAAAATAGTTCTTAAATAATACTCCACACACATTTGTAAACCATTTTAGAATTAATCTCATTGATACTTTCGTTAGACTAAAAGCTTAATGCCTTGCATTGCATACTCCTACATGCCATAGTTAGCTAACTTACCTTTTATTTATAGCCCTAAGGCAAATCAACCGTAACTGTATGGATTTGATCTCATAGCCCTTAAAATCGATCCCCTTTCAACATGTGTCAATTTATCCCATGATAGACCTAACCGTTAGGTCACATATTTTCCCAACAACTCTAATCTAATCCCATAAGTATACCCCTAAAAAATGGAAAGCCCAAAGTCAAATCATATTACACTAATTTTGATAAACCCACAAAAGTGGGTGTAACTTTTTCTTTTAATTTTTTGAAAAATAATATATTAAAATTTAAAAAATTAATAGTTTTTTCAAATAAAAAAGTAGAAGTTAATTTTTCAAATAAAAAAAATGGAAATTACACTACCATATATCCAATCATACTCAATTTTTCCTCTCCTCTAATCTGCGCATGTAGAATGGAAGTCATATGGCCATATCCATATAAAATAGATTAACAGTATGATAAAATTACATCATTATATTTAAACAACAAAAGTACAACATGTAATAAAAGTTCATCATTATATCCAGATAGGTTTCAAAAGATGGCAATGTAATCATTTCGCTAAATGCAAATCATGGGAACAAAAATCGCATATCAAATACATAAAAAATTCACTTTGCCTATTAAGCACTACGAACCATGATGAAACACTATAATACAGTTGCCTCTAAATAAATTAATAAACATGAACAAAAAAACTTTTATTGATATCACACTTTTATAATATATAGTGCTTCTCCAATGCATAAAATGGCTGCGTAATACGTTATAATTAGTTCTTAAAATTTAATATTCAAAATTGACAAAATATTAGATCATACTAAAAGAAATTTCTTCACCATTTAAAGATCTAAATAAAACAAGTTTTGCAAATGGTTAAATTATCTCACATTATCCAAACAATGCATGGACATAAATTGAGCAAGTAATGGAGGATTATAAAAATGAGAAGTAATAAAGGATTTATGTCTACTCTTTTATTGCGGATCTTTCATATTTTGGAAGAATAGATTTATTAAGAAGAAAAGAAAAAGGCATTGCAGAAAGATTATTTTGCATTTATTGTCCAATTTTGTTATACAATCAAACAGCATTTTGTTTGAAGACTTGGGCACTTGGCTAGTGATAAAAATAAATGCTTTTTGTTAGAGAAAACACTATGACTAGTTTAAAGATTGGTCTCTATTTGAATTAAGCTATGGGTTTTCTACTTAGATCGCTTGTTCGAAGATTATTTATATTTTTTTATTTTGATTTATTCAAATTTAAATTAAATTTATTTGTCTTATAAATTTGTATTAAATAGATAGTGGATTTAAGCATCCATTTCTTTTGGGTAGTGATGAATTCAAGGATTATCTTAGTGGTTGACTGAATATTTTTCTTAGTTAAAATTATTAGAAAACATCACTGTATGATAAGCATCGACATAAATAAATAGATATTATTAGCAAAGTGGCAAATGGTAAGGACACTATTTGATAGATTTTCTCATTTTTCCCTCCTAGAGCTTAGGTTCCTTATATTATTGGACTTTACCATAGAAGCATCTCAATATTTCATATTTGAAAGGGTTCAAATTAGAAATTTTGTTGACAACTGCAATTAAGGAATAAAATTGGACATTTTATTATTACCTCAACAATAACAAGGAGTTCATTGTTAATGAAACTATATAGTTATTTATTTCAATCATAGCCCATTACAAAAAAAATTAAAATAATATACTTAAATCACACACTGAGGCCATCACCAACAACATCATCATTTTCCCTAGCTTTGCCTTCTTTATTGCCTATTCCCTAGCCCCACTATCACCAATAACAGAATTAGCCCTTTCTATTGCTATAACACCATCAGTATTCTCTTTAGAAAGATTATTAGATGTCTTAATCTCAGTTGGCACCTCTAAAAATGACATTATAAATATACCCTCCAAATTGAAGGGAGACTCGTGTAATTGATCTCGTCATACATTTAACATATCAGAAGGAGGAAAAACAGGGTCCATCTCTTCGAGGTAATATGTTAAGGCATTAAAATTATGCCCCTTAAATCTAAAGGACCAAAGTACAATTGAGTTATAGCCAAAGTCATTATTCGGTAACTCTGGCAAAATAATTGCATCTTCATAAGTGTACCATCCATTTTAACAGTATAAGCTTTCTTGAGCTTTTTAATCTCTTGCTTTAAGCCCTCCACCTTGCTTAAACTTTTGGTTAGCTGATTTTCCTTGAGGGCCTACTTTTTCTCAGCTAATCCCGTCAGATGGTTAAGCTTAACAACCTTCGCCTTACAAGTTTTCTAGGCCAAAGCCACCTTAACATCATAAAACTCCTTCACAGTAACTATTTGTCCTTATCATTTTCTAATGCATTTTCCAAATTCCTAATTTGAGAAAGAAATTTACCTCTATTTCACTCTAAGTCTTGCATAGTAGACTTGAAACACTACTAAACATGGGTCGATAATT
>JBBYHM010266441.1:9743-23506 GCA_038381775.1 Adansonia rubrostipa | reverse complement strand
CTTCAAAATTATATGTACATTTTCAAAACACTGACAAATGCAACACTGAACCCCATTTGCTTAAGCATTTACCTGTTACTCTTCCTACAAGTTGCCAAGGTGTTAAACTATAATGTTTCATTGCAAAATATTATGAGTATTAGATATATATAATTTTTAACATATATTTATAGAAGGATTTGAAACCCTTTACCATTTTCCCTTCCTCTAATACCAAAATTATTTCAAACTACTCTAACATAATATTTTTATAATTAATTAAGCTAAGAAATTGAGTTATATGTATATATAATTATAACAATTAACATTTAGCATAACTACATATACATTTTTTTAAAAATAATAAACAATTCTACCCTATACCTCAGTCAATTATGCACTTAATTTAAAAAAAAAAAATCAGATTACAGTTTTAGCTTTAAAGAACCAACATTTTATAACTAAAATTTCTTCCAATGCTATATATATACTGCATTTAAAGGGTACAAGAGTTGTTTTACGTGTGCTGCAAACTAATGTATATTATGCAAAAATTAGCTTAATGTTGGTAAATTTGTAGGTACAAAGAAATGAAAAAGTAATGAGTCCAACTTTCATGATCAAGTTTAGTACAAAATTGCCCATGGACATGCGACAACAAAAATAATATGAGATGCAATTAAATTAAAGTATTGTATAAATGATCAACAATAGCAATTAAATTAATTCAAGTTTCCAACCACGTGCTATTTTGTTTATTATACAAATGATAAACAATAGCAATTAGATTAAATTATTGTATGAATGCTCTTTTTAGGAAGAAAGAGATGAGAACAGTATTCTAGATTTAAACAAATTAATTAAATCTCGGTGTTGGGAAACTACCAAACCCAGATGAACTAGAAAACAAAGTCAAATGAGATGAAGAGTTGTTAATGGTGTGAAATTTCAGCATCCTAAACAACCAGATTATCGTCTGACAAATCCTTTTGCTTGGGCTAGAGGCTCCTTCAACAATGACGAAAAACATAAAGAAAAATTTCTAAGAGAAACTAAAGCTTCGAGAAAGGAAGCTTCTTTTTTTTTTTTTTTTTTTAAGAAACTCTACTTTTAAATCATTTTAATTTTTTTTCAATAATTTTTGTTTTTTATATTTGGAGTTGTCGAGGTTTGATTCTTAATCACAATCTAGTACCTCTACAATAATTTCATAATTTTTACGGATATAAAACTTTTTATTGAATTTGATTTCAAGAGTAAAGTGATGTCAACGTAAAAAAAAAAAATTATATAAAAAACTGAACTCAAGTCAAACTATAATAATAAAATACGTTAGTGGTCTATTTGGAAACATGGATTTGGGTTAAAAGATTTAGATTTGGATTTATAAATTCAAATTTATTATTTGGATGCCAAATAAAAAAAATTAGATTTGGATTTGGATTTGGATAAATCCAACATCAATTTTAAGCAGGAATATTTAGAATTTGAAATTCTATTTGAAAGTGAGAAATTTAAAAAAAAAATACTTTTTGATTATTATTTTATTATTTACAAATTGAGAATTAATTTTCATTTAAATTCAAATTTAAATCTTAATTATCCAAATAAAAAATTTTAAATTCATGAATTTAAAAATCATAAATTTAAAATTTAAAATTTCAAAATTCAAAATTCAAAATTTAAAATTCAAAATTCAAATTCAAATCAAAATTTAAGTTTCTAAACGTAACTTAGAGGTATTTAGATCTTACTAATTTTTAATAAATAACTAACTACTAAAAACAATTATTTGTCAATAATTACGTGATCTATTGGTAAAATATTAAATTTTTAATTTTAATAACTAAGGATCAAACCTTTGTAACCTCAATTTTAAAAAAAAAATTCATTCACTTAAAAACTTAATTTTTTATTTTTTAAATTTTAACTTATTTTCTTTTAAAAATATAATAATTTTAAAAAATATTTTTTTTTACGTGAGTGTGATAAATTCTAATTTGTGATATTCCTTTCAATAATTACTAAAACATAGTCAATAATCCACAAGCCTATAAGTAAATATGAAAAAAAAAAAAAAGAGATGATCTGGGTTCCATTTAATATTCTACAAGTATAACTTATATAATAATAAATAAAATAATAAAATGTTCCCAAAAAAGAAAAAGACAACACAGTTATATAAGAAATCTACAAATTCCTATTTAAACATTGAAAAAGATTATGACCTTAACTCTATCGTTCTTACTCAATTTACATTCCCACCACAATCAATCAAGTAGCCAAACAAATTAGATCAATTCTTTAAAAGGGCCACTCATTATTCTAAGGCTAAACAAAAGAAACTTATTGTCAATGATAAAACAATAAATAATACGGATAAGAATATCAATGTTCCCTAATTTCCCCCATTCTGACATTAAAAGTACAAAAAAAAATTTTCTGTAATTTCCCATTCTCCCCTCTTGTTCCTCCTCAGTCTGCCATTCAAACAGCAGCAAATCAATTCATGCGCATGGTTTACGAATCTGTGGAAAAACCATCCGACTCAACCTTTTATTTTTTTTGGTAAAAAGAGAACGTAACTTATTCTTACAAACAGAGGATTCAAGCGTCCAAGGGGAGAAGGGAAAAAGGAACATTTGAGATCTGATTCATCTCAGACACCTTAAATCAGAGATTTAAATAATGACGTGATGGTGCAAAAGTTATTTAGCGGTTTTACTTGGTTAGCGCCAGACAAACTCTGCGATTTCCTCTTCTCCACATTTGCTTCAATCCTCCTGCTAGCTAGGATCCATCCTTTCCCTCGCCGCCTGCCGAAGAGCCTGCTGACCAGCTCGGATTTTGCCCCTCTGCTGGTGTCTATGCGAGAGATGCCGTCGTAGATCTCTGTAATGGAGCTTGGATCGCTGCAATGGCGTTTTTTATGTGCAAGTGGCTGCGACGACCCAGGCCCGATTCAGAGCACACCCGACTGGTTTTGCCTGTTTGAATGAGAATCCCTGGTTAATTTGATAAATAGGTTGACTGTTCTTAAAGAGTTTAAACGTTTGTCTTCTTGCTTTGTGGAGAGGAAACGTTCGTTGCCGAGAAAATGGAGGGAAAGAAAGCAAAGTAAGGAATTTTTTTTTTTTTTTTTTGCGTTTTTTCTTTTCATCTTCTGCATTTTCGACTGAGCATTTGGAATTAAATTTATTCATTGGATTATGCATTTACCAGAGCATAGGATATTGTTCGGTTGCTGAGAAATTGGATGAAAAAAAAGAGAACGAAAATAAATAGAAATGATAATTTTTCAAGTCGTTGGGAATTCGGGATTATATTTCCTGGGGTTACGGAGATAGGGTATATTGGCCGAAGAAAAGAACAAAAATTTTGACCTATGTGGATGTGTGTGTGTATATTTCTAATTCATTTAGCTTTCCTTGGTTGGTTGGAAAACAAGGGTAAGTAAAGCAAAAGCTTTTGGATTTTGGCATCCAGTGGTTTGCTTTGTTTGCCATTTATGCAACGAGTTAGAATTTAAAATTTAACTCAATCAGATCAATTATAATGATATCGTTCGAATTTTAATATATGTAATTTTTTTATTGTTTTCAAAATATTACCTTACTTATACAATATCTATATATATATATATATATACAACGAGTTACCGTAGCCCAGGTGAGCTATATTGATACTCTTATTTTCCAAGTAACCAAAATCGGAATTTTAAGTGAAAGCGCATTGCAATGTAGGGCAACATAAACAAATAAATAAAGAAGCATTCTTTCGCATCTACTACCATGGAGGCTATTACAGTTTTGAATGTCTGTTTTTTACTCTTTTTTTTTTTTTTTCTGATTATATGAAATTGTATGGGAAATGAAATTGTATCTATGATGTTATTATTAATTATTGAAAATTTTCTTGTGTGAATTACTGGATTATGTTACATGGACTCAGCGTTCGGTGTCGGACACAGTAGTTTATGTTTTTGACAAATTTTTACATTAATTTTTGGGGATCAAAGCGTTATATAGTATTGTCCAAAACATATAGGATACATGTACATTAAGGTTAGGATCGGGATTTGAGTTTATTTTAGCCTGTTGATCTTACAAATATTATCAATTACAGTACTGTGTTCCATTTAATTCTATAATTTTCTGGTGCTTATTTTCCCCTCTGTACGTAGATCACTACAATGGCCAAGGAAATAGCATTTTAGTCATTTTACCTGGTGTCTGCCTCCGAAAACAAGGTTTCAACTTTCAAACTCTGTACCAAAACTATCCATAAAGGAAAAGAGAAGTTGTTATGAGTAGAATATTTTATGTCGAAATACACAGACAAGCCCGGTTAATGTTGTCCGCAGATTGGAAAGAAGAGTAACTTGCTTGTTGTTAGTTATAAGGTGTCTGCTATATGTGTAAAGCTGGTTTCTCTTCATATCTGAATAATATGGTTCAACAAGGAACTAAAGGGTCTTGAGCCTGTTATGCGATTTCTCGTCTTTTGTTTTTTCCAACCAGCCAAACTCCAATATACACTTGCAAATGAAAGTTAACACCCGACTTCTCCGACTTTCTTTTTCCTTTTTTTTTTTTTTTTCAGGAACATCTATAGCTTGACTATGCTGTTATGCATTTATATATATATGTATATATATGATTGATACACACAGTTCACTAATTTATATCCAAATGCTAATGTGTCACAATTATGAAATTGCCCCGTCTCTTATCTGCAATCTCTCCTCATGCAGTTCCAATAATGCAGGTTGTTGATGGATGCTTTTAATTACCTCCTGAAGCTCCTCACAGTTGATGGCTTTTTACCATCATCCTCGGGCAGCTTGACGGCAGTATAGGTTCCTGCACCACAAAGGGCTCCCAGGATTGGAGCAGTGAAGTAGACCCATATAGCTTTATAGTTATTTGCTGCTATGGCTGGTCCCAATGTTCTTACCGGATTCATCGAAGCACCTGTAACTGGCCTGTTCCACAGTAACCAAAGAAGGGATTTCTAAAGATCATCCTCGTTGAATTCAATTAGTTGCTTACATTGGGATTCATCGACACTCTCAATGCGGTAAGACTTGGTAAAAAGAAGAGGAAGCTATTTTGTAGAGATTTCTCAAAAATGAGCCCTCCGATATACCTAACAACAGCTGTGCTTTTCCCATGCTTGGATTGAAAAGTAATACCAATAGATGGTTCACTAAGATATTTTGAAGTGTCTGATTAAAATATTCCCTTAAATTATTTCAAAATTGCTGCAGAAAAAAAAAATAAAAAAAGAAGGGTCCACTGGTGATCTTAAGATCTAGCTGTCTCCAATGTATATTTTAATTTCTTGATCAATGAAGCTGGCGGTCTTGAATTACCAAACATGTGCTAATTGTCTCCTTACAGTTTAGTTCTTCCTCAAACTCAAGTTATGGATAAACACTAACCTACAAGAGATTACTAAATCTCAACTAATAAGCCAACTTTGTAATCAAATTAGTATTCAAACAAAATCCAAATTTTAGCTCTAGTTGGTTAATGTATTATTTATTCTTAAAGAGATGCCATTTAATAGATTTGAAATTTAAATCTTAATATCGATAACATTTTATTGGTACTTAAATGTCGATGACTTCGCTTGTTTTACAAGTATCTCTTCAATATTTGCTTTGCTGTTTATTAATGAATTTTCTTGATTAATAATAATAATAAAAAAATAATAATAATTAATTGAAAAATGTTAAACATACCCTGCTATGAGTATATCGAGCATGACAGTAGCTCCAACCGCGATTCCCGCCAACTCTCCCACCTGCACAATTTCATCCCTCACATTGCAGAGATTCTCCATATGCGTCTTCTTTAAACATCAAATTTAACCTTCTAAATTTCTACTCAGACTTGCATGAAAGCAATTATTAATCTCTAAAATCATATTTAATGAATGTTCACACATGCATTATAATTTCTGCATCATAATTTTGTCTCATTAACGGAAGTTTGACTCAAACCTTTGAGATGATATAAGACGAGAATCTGATTAAATGGTGTCTATAATCATTAATTATATATTATTTAAATATTTTTAATTTTTTATATTTAATGAATTATTTTTATTAAATTCAAAAAAAAAAAATTGAATAATATGAATGTGTAAATGAAGACAGTTCCTATAGTACTTCTCTAAGTTGACCAATGATTCCAAGGATGTGAACAACTTTGTATTAGTAAGCTTATAAAATTAAAGAACAAATAGTTTACACATAAATATAGGTTCTAAATGAAAATTAACGATTGAAAAGTGTTCTTCTCTTTGATTAGCTGGTTTTGCAGTTTTAAAAAAACAAAGGAAGATGAAAAAGGGTACTTACAGCTCTGGTGTCGGTGGCAACAGCAGTGACAACAAACATGAGATTGAAGCTAATAATAAACTCCAAAGCAAAAGCTTGACCAAATCCACCTGAAGGAACTGTAACTCCTCCTCCCATGGTTGGATGAAATACTCCTTTTAGTGCAAATGCAGCACATAACGATGCCATTACTTGAGCTCCAATGTAGACTGGTACCTGCATGCCCAGAAATTCAAAGTTTTTAAAAACCCAAATTTTCATTTAAAAGATACAAATACAATGCAGGAAAGCTGGAGGGTTTGATATCGTACATGTTTCCATGGGAAGTGTTTGAGTGCAGCAAAGGCAATGGTGACGGCTGGATTCAGATGTGCTCCTGAGATGTGACCGGTGGAGAGTATAACTATCATGACGGCAAGGCCAGTGGAGGCAGCCAGGCCGATCAGAGTTTCAGAGCCTTGAGTCTTTTGGTTCACAATGGCCGTTGCTGTACCAGCAAAGATTAGTATGAAAGTGCCTATGAACTCAGCTCCCACCTGGGTTTTTGCACAACAAAAAATGGCAAATAGTACCGTCAGCTTTCAAAATCCTTAAAGAATAGAGAGAATAACTTAAAGATCTCTTGTTATTTTGGGTGTCTTTTTTTCATACCTTTCTTGTGAGAGAGGCAGGAGGAGGTGGCAATGAGCAAGAGACAGGGGGTAATCTCCCTTCTTCCATGGACCATTCTTCAACACTGAAGCATTTGCAGCTTTTGAGAAGGGATTTTCTACTAATCCCACCTCTCTGATGGTCTCCTCTAACCACACCAAAGAGTGGAGCCCCAGGAGTCCCTGGTGTTGCAGGGGTTGAAGGAGCTGATGGAACTTCCTCATTCTCCATTTATGATCACTGAAAACGAAGTATAGAAAAAAAAAATGTAAAGTAGCAATAAATGTAGAGAAGGCTTATATTTCTGCACTTGTTTGTCTCAATCCAAATGTCTGGTTTTTATAGTACAAACAAGAGTTGACTTAGAGAATCCCAAGAGATAAGAAACAGAAAAAATAAATAAATAAATAAAAACTAAGTTAGTTGTTGAAACAGTGAGATGGGAAAAGTAGAAGGTATACCCACGGAAGTAGTGGAAGGTGGGACATTGAAGAAGTCTAGCAGTAGCTGAAAATAGTTGGAAAGAGGCTTTTAACATGAGACATGTAATAATCAACCCCTTGTCTACTTTCCTACTTTGCTAGTTTTTTTTAATACTCGAATTGCCTTCACTCAATTATGGGAGGAGAAGGAGTGGGCAACTATAGTTAGCTACTTACTTTGGTGTCTGATTGGCAGCATATTTAAATTCATATCTCAATATTAATAATATTTTTTTATTATAATTTTAATTTAAATTTGAACTCGAACCTTTTTTTTGTTATGGTTTCTTTTGGTACATGTGAGATTGGATGCTTTGCCATCGGCATAGACTAATAAAATACTATTAGCTTACATAAAATTGATACCGGGGAATCTTTTAAAATGGACAACTACAGTATTCAACAAAGTTTGGTTATTGGTGGGGTCCTTTTTTTCCCCCTTAAAGCTACATCTCCAACGAAACTAAATCGAAGTATGAAGCTTTGGCAATACTTTCAAGTCGGTTTCGAAGTAATATTGACATAAACCAATTTTAAATCCAAAGATTCAGAAAAAATATATATTAACATGCATGCATTTTGATTGATAGGGGAACAATTTCCTGTTGATTCTTTATTATTGATTGATACCATAACAGCTTTGATAAATCTAAAGGCTGTGATTTATTTCTTCTTTTCAGAAAATTAAGAAGAATGAAATTAATGCAGAGATTTGAAGTATAATTTTAAATTAAGAAGAATAACCATGCATGCATGCATGCATGCATGTTACGGTATTTGAATATGTTCTTCACTGTAAAAGATAAGTCTGAGAGCTAATCAGCTGATTTTTTTTGGTGGGGTTTTGTGGGGGGGGGGGGGGGAGGGTGGTGGGGAGAGTGTGTAAGAGAAATTGGTAGAGACCCCTTTTTTTGATTTTAAACTAGAATGAAAACTAGCTAGGGATGGTGTTTCATTTGAAAGGAAAATGTCTGGAGATGCATCACTGGACCATGGAATTGCCCATATCTTTGACTGCTGAAGATGGAATGTGAATGACAAAGCGTTAAGTTCTAAGATTAGTTCATTTTATAAAATAAATTTATATTTAATTCAATTTATTCATATAATCATATTTTAAAAAATAATATTTAATAAATTTAAATTATAAGTTCTAACATTAATAATTAAGTAACATGGTTAGTGCATCTATAAAAGAAGAAAAGACAAAAGCTTTAGTTAGCGCCATTCGTTTGGTACGACCTTACGTTTTAATTTTCTGTATATGGATGTGACTATAAACCCTTTCTTTCTTTTCATTTGCTATATATGTTTCATTTAATTTCTATGTTTTTCTTCTTTGCATACCAACATGATCATCACTCAAGTTGAACTCGTGAATGTGAAACTAGATATCTTGTAGACTTTGAGGGGTTCACAAATTGATGGAATAACTAAAAGTATTGGAGAAACAGTGATGAAAAATATTTTAAAAGATTTATAATTGATGGACTGATAGTAAATAAACTTTTATAACGTATATATCTGCATACTAGTAGTAAATCAAATAATAGTATCTTATTAAAAAAAGTTATTTATATTTATTTTTAAAAATTTTAATAAAATAATATTATGTTATTCATCGAGAATGTTTAGATATATACACCCTTAGCATATCAATTATAAATTAAAATATTAAACAAGAATTACAAATTAACAATTATAAAATTTCCAAAAAAACTAATAAAAGAATGCAAGCTTTGTTTTAAAATTTTGAACTTCAAATATATATATATATACATATATATATCGATGAAATGCAATTTTAAATATTTAAAATTTAGGATGGAAAAAATTGAATTTAAAAATTAATTTAATTGATTAATGCATTAATCACTTATTAAATACACATTTTAAATATGATATTTAATAAATTTAAAATTTAGTTACTCATACTTGCAACTTGTTTACTTATTCAGAAGCATGTAATTTCTTTCCCCATTCAGAAGCAGTAACCTTCTTTGTAAAAACAAACTATTTGGTAAAATTGCAACAAGTCTTCCAATTGTATCGAATTAATGGAAGTGATGGATGACTGGTTGGAAAAAGCTAAGGATACATTGGAATGCTTTTTTATGGGAGGGCTAGGGAGTATCAAATTAAGAAAAAGAACGATGAAGATATGTCTGATCTAAACAACTTAATTAATTAAATATATTTTAATATTATTATAGAGAAGGTGGAGCATCAAATCATAGGTGGAACCATAAGAAATGACCCTGAAAATTTGAGATTTGAAGGAAGAATATAAATAGGTGGCATAAATTCTCCTTTTCTTTCTTGTGGATGTCCATGGCCCTCTTGGCTTACCCTCCCCCTCCCCTCCTTTAACTTCACCTCTTTTTATTTGGTTCCCTTTGCTGCCGGTCAAGAGATTTTGCTCCTTTTTCTTGTATTGGCTGTCCTTGTTAGGGACACCTGCCAAATACCTGTGTCTACATTCAGCAAGGGATTGTACCTTTGGTAAATAATATTCAGATGCTTTGGAACTAATTGGAAGCATTAATGATAGTAGTATTAATGGTGCCTTATTTGTGATTGAGTTAATATGTCTTGAGGCAAATGCTCTCATCCCCTACAAGTCATGTGTATAGATTCCAACTACATGAAAGGTGTTCGGCTAAAAGCCAAATCAGATTTAATAGTTAATTTTGAGATAAAAAAATTAAAATTAAAATTTTAAATCAATTAAATCTTTCTTATTGAAATGGTTAATAAATTGACTAAACTAAATTCTGGATTCATTCTCCAACAACTTTTACTCTTATGAGACGTTATTTTCTTTCACTTCTTTTTTTTTAATACTTTTTTATTTAAGTATGGAAGTATACTTCTAAATTCAAACTTCAATACTCCTTTAATTGTTGCTCTTTCTTAATGGATGTTCTTTACTTTCGAATAGACCTTAATTCTCCTCCTACACATGTATCATTAAATAGTTTTTTTTATTTATTTTTAGTCAAAGTCAATTATCATTTGTTTAGAAGGCTTTATCGTTGTCATTATATTTTTATTCAATAGAAACGGGAAAAGACTTCAAATTATTAAGCTCTACTTTGGGAATTAACTTTAAAATCTACAACAAACAATAAAAGCTGTCCCCTAAAATTATGAAAATGCTTAATTTAGATTTTGAATTTTAAGAGAAAAAACAACTTAGTCTTAAATTAAAATGTAAGGGTAAATAATATTAATGGCGTAAGTGAATGTTGATTTTTCCGTGGGATAAGGGTCATACAGGAATAATAGCCGAAAAAAATAAAGGGGAAGGGGGTAAGGCGGAGGCTTGAGCCCTCATCCAATTCGACTTCCAATTGCCCCCCCACCCCCCCTTTTTTTTTTTTAACTATTTTGCTTGATTAAAAAATAAAAATAATTATTTTATTTGTTTATTTGCTTTCTACTTATTATGTACATGTTTTCATTTTCATGATTATTTTAATTCATTTAGTAAACAATAATTTAAAAATTAATTAAAAAATAATTCTTATATATTTAATTTTTTTATATTTAACATAAAATTGTTATATTAATATTAAGGTTAATACTAAATCATAATATATTTTTTTATTTATATATTTTTTAAAAAAATTAAAACTTCTAAATGCATTTGTATTATATAATTTAGTTATAAGTAAATAATTTTACATGTTTAGTTTTTATAAGTAACATAAAGTCGCCATATTAGTACTATGGATGCTTAATACTAAATAATATTTTTTTATTTTTTTATTTTTTTTCACTTAATTAAAATAAGATGTATTTTTTTATGAAAATAATCCTCAGTATAGCGGCGACCTTGTCCCAGTATTGTTTAAAAGCAAACTCCAGCTACTGTGATAGTTTCTTTTAGCATAAAATTAAACATAAAAATATCAACTCCAACATTCGATATAAAAATATTATTTTAAATAAAAATTTAATTAACTTTAAAAATATTTAAAATAATTGTAGACAAAACACAAAACCTCTTAATTTATGTACATGATTACCACGAGATTTTGTGAGGAAATAAAAAGGTGAACTTCTAACAAAAAAACAAAGAGGATGTTTGAAGTTAGACCTGCTCAAGGGTTGGGTTACTCATCCAAACTCGAAGATTCGTTCAATATTTAAGAGGGCTTGAACAAACATATTAGGTCCGAAAAATGGGTTTGAAAAAAAAAAGCCTGATTAAAAAATGGGTTGGGCCTTAGATTCAACTTTCAAAGCCTGAGCCTGGCCCGGCCCTGCTCATTTTATTATTTCATTATATATATTTATTTTATATTTTATGTATTATGTAATTTTTATCATATAAATAATACATATATATAATATTATAGTGTAAACTTAAAAAATTAAGTTAAATTATTTATATTTATAAACTTAATAAAAGAAATTATTAAATCAATAAAGATTAAAATTTTAAAATAATATGTTTTTTTTAAAAATAAATTTTTAAAAAATATAATATGGGCGGGCTTAAACGGATTTGGACTATCTATTTATAAATATGAGCGGACTTGGGTAAAATTCGATGTCCATATTTCAAACCAGGTCAGATTTAAATAAACATATTTAATATTAATATCATGCTCAAATCTGATCCAAATCCGGCCCCACCCGGCTATGAGCAGGTTTATTTGAAATTTTGAAATCTTTATTTAGGAAGGCTCAAAGTGCTGGCATATGAAATCAATCAAAGTGAACACTACGCAGCACTTCTTTAATAACATTTTTCAAATGCTATTAAAAATAACAGAGATGGCAGCATTTTAAATATTGCTGTTATATGTAATAATAGATAATAATTTACAACATTTTTATAATTTTTAAAAGCATTTGACAAATGCTATTATATATACTATCATATAACAAAGTTGATAATTTTTTTTTGTTGAATAATAATTCTGTTTTTAAATTAAAATAAAAAAAATTAAGACTTAAGAAAATATAAGAATATTTAAATATAAAAGACACACAAAAAAGAAAAAAAAATCTTTATTTCAATAGTTTACAGATTTAAAAAATAAAATGAATAATTAAATTAAGGAAACCAAAAAAAAAAAAAAATCAATAGCCTTCTTTCATTATTTATGCCCATTTACTCCAAACGAATTCTTTTTTTTTTCCCCTCCTCCAAACGCGATTATCCCTAACGATTTCCAAGATTTCTCTTCAAATCATCTCTCATTGCCACTGATCTTGCAATTTCATCTTCATCGAAAGTTCAACTCGTCATCCATTTAAAAAAATCAAGTGAATTTAATATTTTTTTCGATTATAACTATTTTTTTAATAAAATTTTTACACTATTAACTTGAGTGATTTCGTAAATTGCTTAGCTCTTTGTGATCTCATCTCCATCCGTGAAGCTTCTTTGGCCCATAATCTTCCCTCTATCCGTCTTCCCTAAAAGGTACCATCGTCAGCCTTCATTTTTTTTTTTTTGCTATTTTCGTCTATTGATTTTAAATTTTTGTTGTAAGTTATATATTTGTTTACTTTTTGCTTTAGATTTGGATTGGATCTTTTTAAAGGAATTAAGAATTCAAAGTTTCTTCATTACCAAAATATCTAAGCACTTCTGCTATATTTAATCTCTTGGAACCTCAACGGTGCACATCCTTAGAGTTTAACTTCTTTAACTCTGTTTGAATCTGGCTACTCAACAGATTAAAAATCAAGTATATCCTTGGAGGTCTTCCTTGTTGGTAGCTCATCTGATAGTAAGGATGCAATTAAGTAATTTCAATTTATGTCCTACTTTCTGTTCTGTTTTAGTGTTTAGTTACTAGGACAATCAGAAGAGCTATATTACTTGGATTTGATTCAGTTTCACAAAGGATCCTAAAGCACCTTTTGTTTATATATGAAAATCTGAGAGAATCATGCTTTTTTTTTTTTTTTAAAAAATTGCTAAATAACCTGCCACCAAACCATATATTCGTTTGTCTAATAATGATTTTAGTTGCTTATATGGATTGGTTGAAATATACTCAATAATTTCATCCCAAATGCTTTTTCTGGTAGAGTATGAGTACTTTGATAAGAAGGAGACAGAGCTTGGTTGAAAACATGTGTTCTTTTTTTTTAATATACATATCTGACTATTTTTTAACCTTTTTTTAATAGTTCAAGACACAACAATTGAGTAGCATTTTGGTTTATTTTTGTTAAACTGAAGAATTATGAATGTTGGTTAACTTAAACCTTAAATGTAAGTTTGCGACTAAATGGAGGATTAACTCATATATATAGGTCACTTGAGATTTGTTAAGCTA
>JBBYHM010265685.1:0-28598 GCA_038381775.1 Adansonia rubrostipa | reverse complement strand
ATGTGGGACCAACCATAGCCTGGATATTCATTTTTGGTCCTAGACCTAACAAAAATTCTTGCAAATTTTAATTTTTCAAAATAATGCTATGAAATCCTGTTATTAGTTTTGTTTATTTATCAAGCATGATCAATTAAATGATAAAAATGATGCAACATGGAATGCAGGGTTACAAAAAGGTTTTGTGAGAAATCAAACAATTATATTCTCATTCGATTGAAAAGTTTTGAAATACAAAAGAGCCAAAAGAAAGTTTTCTTGATCGATTGGCTTCGATGCTGATGACATGAATTTTTCACTGAATGTTTTTGGAGATTTTCTGTCGAGCAAATAATCCTTGTGATGTTGGCCAAATCATAAAAAGATTCTTCAGATTGCCCCATGGTGGGATGGAGGCCTTAAAGTTGGTTAGTTTTCATTTTCGAAGTGCAAGTGTGGATAAAGTTTGGTCAGCATAGAATAGATGGGTTAAGTTATGATTTGGTGTCTTGGTCAGAGTTATGAATATGGGGAAGATTGGTTTTTGGCTGATGATGGTTTGGGCTGACTTGGTTTGAATAGGTTTGGTTATTTAAACAGCCCTTTCGGGTTTTCAACTTAAGTTGGTTTTCTCTTTTTTTTTCTTTTTGTTGTTTTGTTTTTTTTTTTTGTTGTTTTTTTTGGAAAATGGTGGGCTAATGACTAATAGAATGCCCTTTCAGGTTTTTATCCTAAAGTCCTTTTAGGCATAGTCTTTTTTTACAAAATCAGAGTTCACAGGATTGGAGAGGTCATTGCTATCCATTTCAATTAAGATTGAGGCTCTTCCAGAGAATACATGTTTCACTACACATGGTCCTTCCCAATTTAGGGTCTATTTTTTCGTGAACATCTTTATGGATTGGGAGAATTTGTTTAAGCACTAAATCACTTTCTCGGAACTAACAAGGATGGACTTTTTTGTCATAGGCTCTCATTATATGCTTTTGATACATCTACCTATGACAGATGGCTTTCATTCTCTTCTCTACGATGAGATTAAGTTACTCAAATCCATCTTTAACCCATTTGGCCTTTTCAAGTTGTGCTTCCATCAAGACTCTGAGTGACAGGATTTTTATCTCGATGGGTAGAATAGCTTCCATGCCATAGACTAAGAAAAATAGTGTAGCACCCATAAAAGTTCGTACGGCTATGCGATAAGCATGTAAAGCAAAGGGTAACTTTTCATAACAATCCTTGTATGTCTCAGCCATCTTTTCAATTATTTTTTTGATATTCTTGTTGGCTGCTTCCTCTGCCCCATTCATTTTTTTGATGATATAGGATAGAATTTCGATGTTGAATTTTGAGCTGAGAATAGATTGCTTGCATTATCTTATTTTTCAAGTTATGTGCATTATCAATAATGATTTGTTCGAAAAGACCATATCTATAGATGATGTCCCGTTTCACAAATTTGCACATGACAGATCTGTTAATGTTGGCGTAAAAAGCTGCCTCTACCCAGTTAGTGAAGTAGTCGACAGCAACTAGGATAAAACGATGTCCATTGGAGGCCTTAAGAGTGATTGGTCCAATCATGTCCATGCCCTACATAGAAAATGGCCATAGGGCTGTGATAACGTGCAATGGTATCAGAGGGACATGAATCTTGTCCACATAGATTTGGCATTTATGGCATTTGTGGGCATAGTTGATGCAATCCCTTTCTAGAGTCAACCAGTAGTAGCCCGATCGCATGACTTGTTTTGCCATTCAGTGTCTATTAGCATGCATACCACATATCTCTTCATGGACTTCCTCTAGGATTCTTTTGGTTTCGAGGCATCCATGCACTGAAGTAATACCTAGTCCCAACTCTTCTTGTAAAGCGCTCCCTTATCCAAAATGAAGTTTACGACCATTCTTCGTATGGTTCTTTTATCATTTTTGATGGCATGATCAGGGTATTGCTGATTTTTGATATACTGAAGGATGTCATGATACCAAGGCAAACCATCTTTTTCTTCCTCGATATTTTGGCAATGTCTCAATGTTTAATGAATGCTCATCTGAATAGGGGCAATGCCCGACTCCCAATTAACCTAAAACATGGATAATAAGGTGGCTAAGGCAATAACAATTTGATTCTCTTCCTAAGGTAAATATCGAAAGCTAACATCATCAAATTCATTTCTTAGTTTTGAGATTAAACTTTTATAATAAGTTAGTTTGGTGTCACGTGTCTACCTTTCCTTTTTCAATTAGCAAATGACAAGGGCTGAATCTTCAGACACTCGTAAGGTTTAGATGCCCCTTGCAATAGCGGCTTAGAGTCCCATGATGCAAGCCTCATATTTAGGTATATTTTTAGTGCAGTCGAAGCTCAATCTTGCAGTGAAAGGATAATGGTTTCCCTTAGATGAGATTAAAATTGCCTTAATTCCATGTCTCAATGCATTTGAAGCACCATCGAAAAACATTTTCTAAGATGAATCGCTATCGGTTGCTTCTCCCACCTCAGATGTGCACATTAAGTCTTCATCAGGGAATTGAAAGTCTAAAGGTTAATAATCATCCATTGCTCGACTAGCCAAGAAATCTGTGATTACGCTACCCTTGATAGGCCTTTGATTCACATATACAATATCATATTTAGAAAGTAGGGCTTGCCACCTAGCCAATCTCCCTGACAATGTAGGGGCTTCACATAAGTATTTAATGGGATCCAGTTTAGTGATCAACCATGTGGTGTGGTATAACATATATTGTCTTAACCTCCTGGCTGTCTGGACTAGAGTGCAACATAGCTTTTCTACTATCAAGTAGTTATTTTTACATTCTGTGAACTTCTTGCTTAAATAATAGATGGCCTATTCTTTCTTTCCTGAATCATTATGTAGGCCTAATACATAGCCCATCGAACTATCAAAGATTGATAGATATAAAAGTAGAGGTCTGCCTAAGATTGAAGGCACAAGCACCAGAGGGCTTGAAAGGTATTGCTTTACTTTATCGAAGGCTTCTTGACATTTTCTATTCCATTCTCTGGGTTTTTATTTATGAAGTAGCCAAAAGATCAGGTCATATTTGTCGATTAATTAAGATATAAATCGGGCTATATAGTTTAATCTTCCTAAAAAAGTTTTCACATTTTTTAGGGTTTGATATAGTGGAAGGCTTTGAATGGCCCTAACCTTGTCGAGGTCCACTTCATTCCTTTTTCACTCACAATGAAGCCCAATAACTTGCTGGATATGACACCAAATATACATTGGGCAGGGTTTAAATTAAGCTGATATTTGCAAAGGTGTTTGAAGAGCTTCCGAAAGTTGGCTATATGTTCTTCTCTCTAAGTGACTTGGCAATCATGTGGTCCACATAAACTTCAATCTCTTAGTGCATAAGGTCATGAAACAATGTCACCATTGCCCTTTGATAAGTTGCCCTAACATATTTGAGCTCAAAAGTTATACTTTGCAGTAAAAAGTTCCCTACATGATCACGAAGGTGGTTTTTTTCCATGTCTTCTGTCACCATTTTGATTTGTTTGTATCCCAAAAATCCATCCATGAAAGAAAAAAATGCATTTTTGGCAGTGTTGTCCACTAGGGTATCGATATGGGGTAAAGGAAAATTTTTTTTGGACTAGCTCAGTTCAAGTCCCTATAATCCATAGACATTCACACCTTACCATCTTTCTTAGGGACTGGGACTATATTGGCCACCCACTTAGAGTATTTGGCAATTTTGAGAAATCCTACTTCAAATTATTTCCTAACTTCTTCTTTGATCTTTGGTAGCATCTTAGGTTTCATCCTTATAAACTTTTGCTGCACAGGTTTACACTTAGGTTTGAAAGGAAGTTTATGGACTACGATATCGGCTTTCAACCCAAGCATATCCTAGTAAGACCAAGCAAACACATCTCGGTACTCTTGGAGAAGGCTTATCAAATGGTTTCAAGTTGATGGTTTTATAAAGGTTCCAATTTTGACTTTCTTTTGGTCTTATTCTATCCTAAGGTTTATGGTTTTGTTGGGTTCTTTATGATGTAAAATCTGTTTTTCTTCTTGTTCAATTAGTCTGAGTAGATCTGGGGGTACAGGGTCCTCCTCAGAATCTTTTTCATACTCAACCTTACCAGTATAGATTGCTTGCTCAAAGTCAATTTCCTGAGTCTCAATACGGACATTCATGTCATCTTCATCCAAATACTTGAAAATATGAGAAAGAACAATATGGGTAACAAAATATGTAGAGGGGGGTGAAAATGGACACAATGAATGAAATGCATAATGCTCCATCATTTTCATTCATAATACTTAAAAAAAGGTGCCCATACAAAGGATCCCACAGTGCTCTTAGGTGAAAGCATGTGGGTTGGGTTCATGGCATTACTTTGAAAGAGTTTTGAATAATACAGGGATTTCTGTCTCAATCTAGACACTTCGAATAAACTCTAAAGGGCATAAATCGATGTCTCCACCCATTGCTAATGGCTCTTCAATTACATTGATAGAGAAATCCCTAAAAGTTTTCCTTAACATAAGCATGATGTTTGTCAAGCTAGTGTTAACATATCTGCCTAAGTGAAAGTTCTTTTGCAATGGTGAAAATGCCATAGGTTCGCATCCAATGTCTTGTCCTAATAGACGTGCTATTCTTTTCTCTTAATTCTTTTTGGCTTGCTTCTTTTTCTGCCATGCATTAGGTTTGAAACCCATTCCTCTCTTATCAGTCTGATGGGTCACCTTTAGAGCTGTAGCAACTTCTTGGAGGCATCTTTCAACCCCTTTTTTGGCTCGAGCACCTTTACCAACTGTTAGTTTTAAGCCTATTTGTGTGCTTCTTGACAGATGAGGCTTAATCATGGGTGATCCTTCCTTAACATAGGTGGCATTGGTGAACTCAAATGATTGAAAAGAGGGTTCTGGAATGCCGTCATTGGGTTTAACATATGACGTATCGATCAAGGTAGTAGCAATGATATCTTCTTCTCCACCAATACTGACAACTTTGTTTCCATTACAAACATTAATTTTTGGTGCAAGGATGATGGAACTGCTCCTGCAGAACGGATCCATGGCCTTCGTAAAAGGTAATTATATGATAGAGCAATGTCCATCACATGAAAGTTAACCTTATAAGTGCATAGGCCTATTTGAAGTAGGATAGTGATGTTTCTCACAATACTTCTACAGGTTTTGTCAAATGCCCGCATGACTGTATGGCTAGTTCAAATGTGAAACACATCAAGAGGGAGTTTATTCAGGCATGACATAGGCACTACACTCAAAGCTGACCTGTTATCGATGAGCACCTTGGGCAATATGCTTCTTTTATAGTATGTGGTGATATGAAGGGCTTTATGATTCCTTCTTCCTCTTTTTGGAATCTCATCATCACTTAAAGATATGCAATTGTCAGCCATGATATTATTCACTAGATGATCTAGCTGGCCTATAAAAAAATCAAGAGGGACATATGCCTCGTTTAAAACTTTCAGAAATGCATTTCTATAAGCTTCAGAGTTGAACAAAAGTGTCAATATGGATATTTTGGTAGGTTGGTTATTTAGCTGATCCATAATACTGTATTCACTGTGTTTGATGAACTTAAGAAATTCTATTGCTTCTTTCTCACTAATCAGTTTCTTGGTGACTTTTGAATCTGACCCTTTAGTTACAAACTTAAGTGTTCAAAGATTTTGGCTAGTATCTTCTTACTGAGCTTTATCTCTTAAGGTTGGTGGTGCAAAACACCTACCATTTCGAGTCAAGTGGCTCATCCCTGAAAGATTAATATTTATGGCTAATTGACTAGATTCTTCGATAATCAAAGTTTTACTCTCATAATTCCAGGGAACAACCTTGTTGTCTTCGTAAAGGAACGGAGATGGCAATTGAATGACCATCTTTAGTGTAGATGAGGCAAAAATGGCCTAAGGATACGATCGATTATCATAAAAGATCAGTGGTCTCCCGATGCCATAGGAGAAATTGTCCCTATCCCCTTCTGTGGCATTGATAAATAGAAGTGCCTTTATGGTTTAAATAGTCAAAGTCTACTTCTCATCATAAAATTTGATGCTATCTTCCTTCATTATTCTTTGAACCATGGCATGAAACTCTTTACACATCTGAAGGGTATGACCATGTACTGTATGGTAATCGCAAAAGTTGTCTACTTCTTCCTCTTTCTTCTCAACCCCATTAACTAATTTGGCCTTTACTAGAATCTGCCAAATTACGCTCATTGGCATTCTCAGCTCTTCCATATTTTTCGCAATCTTGCAATTTTGCTTAGCAATGAACCTTTCTAGGTCTACGTCTACACAGGTTTGAGATAAATTGGCTCTTTTGTTAAACCTCGACTATCGTGTTGTTTTGACTTTTCCTTTCCTCTTGCCCCTACCTTATTCTTTTTTGAAAGCCTCATCCATCATCCCATAAAGTGTGACTACATCCATAAAGCTTTTAAAGGTTTTTTTTACGACTTCATCATAGTATGGTGACAGTAGTATGCTAATGAACCTAATGATCATTTCCTTCTCCGTCAATAGTGGTTGAATTTGGGCAGCTTTTTCCATCCACCTAAAGGCATAATGCTTAAAGCTTTCATTTGGCCGCATCTCCATGCTCATATGAGAAAGATAAATCATGATGCCATTGTCATTCACTTTCTCCTCTTCGATGATGTTAATAGATGGATAAGTCGGTTCATGACATTCCTCATAGAATTCTATCTTAGATCGGTCCATCATTCCTTGGACCATTTTCAAGAATGATGAACATTGCTGTAAATCGTGCTCTTGAGCACAATAGCAGCAAGAGGACTCCATGAATTCCTCTTTTTGGCTCACTATCCCCACCTCCATGAATGCTTAACACACTTTACTTATTGGCATCTTGACCTCTCTAACATCTCTTTTGATCTAACAAGCTTTCCTATCAATCACGGTATTTACCTTCAGTTCAGCATGATTAAGGAGCGAGTTGGCCCTAACATTTGGTCTGAGCCCTTACTCTATTTTGATTCTGCCTCTTTTTAGCAAGCCTTGCACATTTCTTTTAAGTGAGGTGCAGTTCTTCATTGAGTGTCCCTATGCTCCAGCACAGTATTCATAGTAAGCATTCTTATCATACCAGCTAGGGTATAGTAAAGATTTTAGGTCTAAGAACACTCGATCGACTAATAGGCGATTATAGATCTCTTTATATGAGTATGGTAAAAGGTCAAAATGTTTCATTTCTTAGGGTGCTTGATGATTACTTGGGGCTTTAGCATTGTTTGTGCTGCGAGGTTGTATGCTTGGAAGAGTGTTTTAAATAGGATTTGGTGTGAGGGTGACTATTAAAGCAACCCAGTAGAGTGTACTGCTAGCGTCATTTGGTAGGGGCCAAAATTCGGATACAACATATTTGAGGCATATACCCCTTAAGTTAAGCCTAGATTTTGAGGGAACTTTACGGTGCCACGACTGATAGCACTTCCTTTTTTTTTCTTTTCTTTTACTTATTGGTTTCTTAATTGACCCGGATGATTCTCTTATATATATTTTCCCACTTTTGATGGCATTATCAGTCATCTCTCCCGATATAACCATATAAGCAAAATTCTTTGTGGTGTTTCCCACCAACTTCTCATAGTAAGGAGTTTTCAAAGTATCGATAAACATAACTGTCATTTCTCTTTCAGTTAATAGAAGCTGAACCTAAGTTGCCTCTTTCCTCCATCTTTGGGCATACTGCCTAAAACTCTTAGAGGCTTTCTTCCCCATGTTCATGAGGGAGAAGCGATCTGGGGCCTATTCAGATTCGTGCTTATATTGGTCAAGGAATGCACGAGCCAGATCTGTCCATGTTTGAATCCTTATAGGGTCTAGCCCTATGTGCCAAGGAGAGCTACCCTAGTTAAACTATCCTGAAAGTAATGGATTAGCAATTTTTTATTTTCCTCATACCCGATCATCTTGCAATAATACATCCAAAGGTAGGCAGTGGGATTTATGGTCTCATTATATTTTTCAAACTCTGGCACCTTGAATTCTTGCAGAATGACAAGATTAGAGACTAGTCCTAAAGCCTTTGCATCTACAATTCCAAATTTATCACTTCTCTCGATAGCTCGAAGACATTTCTCTAGAGGTTGGTATTTATCTAAGTCTTCATCATTTTCGAAGACCTTTTTGCCCTTTCTTGCTCTCCCTATTCATCAAGATCTAGTACTATAGGTGTAACGGGCGGAGAGCCTTGAACTAAATATGGCACTGTTGTGTGATTGAGATAAATAAATGGTTGAGTCAATGGAATTCTTGCTGTCGAAGGATGATATTCATGCAAAGCTACTTCATGCACATTAATAGCCTTAGTACCACCATTTAAGTTACTCTCAAGGCTAGCCGATCCTTTGCCAGCATCGATGGTGCTCGTTTCTCTCTTATCCTTTAAAGCTTCAGATAACAGTTTTGTCAATTCCACCATTTGATATTGAAATTTTTCATTCCTACAGGCTTATTATTCTTAAGATTCTCTATACATGAGTTCTTGTCGCTCAATGCAGGACTGATGATCGTTTTCCATGGCTTTATGATGGGTACGAGTGTTGTAGTGACGATGAACTGAAGATTTCGTGTTTCAGGACACCTTTACTTTAGATTATTGACGGATTAGACCTTTAGAATGTATCATGACATGACATGAAATGGATATGAATTCATGAACCAAAAGAAAAAGTTATGCTATTGATGTGAACCAAAAAAAGAATAATTGTTAATAATGCAAATGCAAGAGGGACAATTGGATTAGGAAGTAGCTCCACCAATAGCGTCTTTCATTGAAGAACCAAAGTCTTGAACACATATGACTACATACGAAAATGTCTGGCATGATTTCATTGTTTAATCACATGTTCTAAGAAATATAGCAGTTCTTGTTCGTGAGCTCCAGTGAGCAAAATGCTATGTGCTAGAGATCGAGCCACGTCCATCATATATTCGACCTCCAACTGAGCTGCTTGAATTTGTTCAATGAGATGGCAATGATGAGTCTGATAATTTTGGTGTGCCTGATCAACTATTTGTTGCCATTCTTGCTCCTGTCTTTCTAAAGCCTGTATTAATTCATGCACCTGATTTTGGCGAGCTTGTAAAAACTGCTCTAAGCCTTAAAACCTGACTGGTAATTTCTCATTCTCAACCTGATTTGCTCTTAAATCTTAAACTCAAGCTTCTAACTATGCATTTCTCTTTTGATAAGTCAATGCGAGGGTTTGAGCTCTAACAAGCTTCTCTTTACTATCTTTAGCTTCTTCTTTCCAGTGATGTAGTTCTTTTTTGAGGGTGGCAATTTTTGTTCTCCACCCGATTGAAGACTTGCCCTGGCGTCATGATTTGTTTGCTTTACTGACAGCCATAAAGTCTTTCCTTAGACTCTGGAGACTTCTTTGAGATGATTCTTCTCTTTATTAGCTCATTTTAGCTCACCTTCACGTAGATAAAGGCCCATCTCAAATTAACTCTTTTCCTCATTTAGGTGGGCAATTTCCTTGGTAAGAGTTGCCTTTTTTTGTTCGAATTCCCATCTAAGCAATTCGATTTTAGAAGGGAATTCCTTATCTACTGATACAATAATGGATAAAGGCAAGGCATCATTAGTGCGACGTATCTTCCATTCATTATACCCCGGGGTCATACTACTTCCTCTCTAGTATCTTTCTATGCAATGAGTTTGTCTCTAAGCATGAAAGGCTAACTAAATTTTTGACTTATAATCTACCTCGCCATATTCAAGGTGGCATGCCTCTACGTCTTGAACAAAAAGGATAAATTGCTGATAAAAAAATTATCGAAGGACCAAAATAGGTGCATAGCTGGTACTTCCCTATAACCCAATGAGTGGCACACAATTGTAATCCCTACATCTGCACATGGTGGTTTATGGCAAGAACTAAGCAGCCTTCCATGTCACTTCATCCCCGTTAAGATTCTAAAATTTTTGGATCCATTGTTCCTCAGCTTTTTGTGAAACCATTCCTTCTCAAGGACTTTAGAAATAGGACTGAAGTCAGAAAAGAAGTTGTATGGCCTCTTCTTTTCTTTCGGGTAAAGGTGGCTAACAAGCCACAGGTGAAGCATAGGTGCACAACCAATGAAATTTCTTGTCCTTATTTTCTTGTAAAAATTAAGGGCTCGAATGGTTTCAGCGATGATAGCAGGTGCCGGGTTAATGTTGCAACATAGTCGAGAAACGAAATCCACCACTGCTTATTTGACATAACCTTGCATCTTCGAGAAAATGACTAGGCCATATACTGCCAAAGTGAATATATCTTGCATTTTTTAAAGGTCGGGGGTATTTGCCATTACCTTTTTCAAACTAGGCCATGAAATGCTTTCATCATTTCCCTTCTTCTTGATGTGACCCTCAATCCATGCCTCGAGTGCACTGAGAATCTAGGCTAATCTTTTCTTAAAAGTTGAAGGGTTCAATGCGTTGCAATATATTCTATCGATCTTGGCCCTCTCGATGTTGAAAGTGAGGTATATTCCTCTACTGTGGGGGTCAAATCCTCATGGCTGAAGGTAAAGCATCGATATGTAGGGTTTCAAAATTGAGAGATGGCTTGTAGTAGATTAACATCCAAATAGACCTGAAGTAAAAGGGCAATGTCCTTGTATCTCTTTGTGAATGATTCCTTCTTGGTACTATCCGAACTGGTCCACATATATTTCAGATCTTGCCATTCGTTCTGATGATACCCTATTTTGATCTTTTTGTGCGTTGTCGAGATATACTTAGGTTTTAGGACGTCCCTATTTTCATGCTGCCGTTGCGTAGACCAGGCTCGAATTTCCTCAAAAGATTTTAACTCTAAGGTGGACTATTGCTCCATGACAGACACACCTTGGTAGAAATTGCACCATTGGCCAATTATCCCATGGCAACGATAATAATGAAATCATGCATGCATGCAAAAGAGAACAAAAAGAGGTGATAAGTTAGCAACTGTACAAAGAAATAAGCACACAAAAGAATGAAAGCAACAAAATGAAAATGCCATGTAGAAGTTTGCCCCAAAAATAAATGGTATGATGCATAGAGGCAACCATAACAATTAGACAGCATCACAGCGTATCTATGCTAAGATTGCTTTTACGTGTGGTGATACAATACCACATAAGGATAGGCCTGACCAAACAAATAGTGACATTTGTTCGTCAATATCTATGTTAAGTCATTAGCATGGTGACTTATTTTGGTTAAATTATGAACTTCTGGCATTGTAGGTGTGAACATTCACTCGTCATCACCCATTTGCTAAGGAAGGGTAAGCCATAAAACATTATAGCATACCTTAAAGAAATGATCATAAAAATGACATTACAAATATGAGGGACGATGTTCACCTATCATTGCTTTTATAATATGGTACACAGGAGTAAAGGTAGGAAGTGTTTTCCTGAGTGATCCTGTTCTCTTGGTTATTCTATCAGCATTCCGGTATGGTTTGACATCATTTGGCTTGTAGGGCTCACTATATGAGTTTAAGTAGGCGCTCAAATAGGTATCCAAATCACTCCTCTATCCAGTAAGGACAGCCAAGGCACCCCGACCCTAGGCCCATCGTGGGTTTGGCGAAACGGGTTTGACCTAGTGGATGTTTTTCCCTATACAAATATGGAGGGTTACTCGTGAGAAACATAGGTAATTTACATCCCGGAAGGTCTTGCCATGCCTATGCGAAAGGTTACTGACGAAGGCAGATGGCTTACATCCTCCTAATAATTAGGATACTAGCCTCACCATGGTGTTTGGTAGGAATCTAGTGCAAAATGAAAGTGCACGATGAATGTCTGGAAAACTATCAAACCTTTTTTTTATTTTACTCTATATCACCATACTTATTCAAATCAACATTCATTCAAAAAGAAGGCGATCCCTAAAAAAATCATAAAATAAAGGCATAAAAAGTAAAAGATGAAAAGGCAAAAAGAGAGGGAATTATATCTAAATAATGGAAACCGAAGAACCAAGGATCAAGCAAAACATAGCTAGTCATAGGCCTAACTCTCTGAGTTGGTCCCCAGCGAAGTCGCCAAGCTATCATCATTCCACATGCCCAGCCTTTATGAATTTCAGATGATTCGAAGGGCCAAAGCTCGCTCAACCTAAAAAATATTTTGATGTTTGACATGAAAGAGTAAAAGACCATCAGACAAATCGCTCATCCGACTAGTCTTGGATAGCCACCACGAAGCGGCCATAAACTTGAAGTTGTAACCGATCATTTTAAGTTAGGCATGACTAGATGCCTATTGAAAATAGTACCAGAGATTCATTGTTTTGGGTCTAGGAGTTAGTTATGTGTGGGGAAAGATTAGCACCCCCCCAATGCCAGACAGTGAAGATTCAAAAAATTGTAACTATTACATTCGAGATGATCTGAAGTTAAATTAGATATCATTGGAAAGGTAATTCAAAATCCTTCAAGGGAAAAATACTAATACATTCTGGATAAATCATTTTTTATTTTTAAATAATTTTTCAAAACTAGACCACTGTGTTGCCAAAACAAAACAGAGGAAGTCTTTGGTATTTTTGGTTTTTTATTGGGTTGAGCTTGGGCCATGGACGTTCAAACATCTGTAACCAAGATAAGGGGTTGACATGGGCATCACGAGTTCATTCCATAGTCTTGAAGTAGTTTAGGATGATGGAACAGCCCGTTGACCATGCCATCATGAGGGTGTTTGGCTAAGGACCAAGGATTCACATTTTCAACCAAAAGATTTTGGTTCATTTTTGAAAACCAGCATTCTTATACTCATTCTTCCATGAATCCAAAACTGAATGCTTGCTTTACCCCTAAGTTTAGAAAACCAACTTCATAAAAATCTAAGCCCATGTTATTCTCCATGTGTGGGAGATAGCATGTGCTTAACTTAGGGAGTATTTTTTGAAATCAGGTTCTTTACTATTCAAACTAGCATCTTAACACAAACAAAGTGCCATAAACATGATATAGAACATGGAGAACATGTATATACAAAAAAAGAATACATGGAGATGATAGATAGATGCAAGAACATACTTAGGATGAACATGTTGAAAAAAAGCATTTTTATTTCATGGAACCTATTAAGCTGCTAGGAAATGTTTGGGCATACTTTATGACATGTTAAGATGCATGCTTTACATGAGATACAGATGTGAATGGGGAAAGAACATGGCAAGGTCACATGGCTAAAGGTTGTTGTGTTGATGAAAATGTAAAAGGACAACATGTAGACACCAAGAAAAACATCAAGATCCTAAACTACCACAACCCAAGCCGCAAAAATATATGGGAATCCTAGGGTGGCCATGAAAGCATAAAAAGGGTTTACTAAGATGATGTTAATGAAAAAATAGAAAATATAAAGATCAAGGTAAAAGGGATATACCAAAAACCTTGAACTTCCCTTTTTTTCAAAGCAGTGGCTGTAGGCTTAATTTCTTCCTTCACCTTGCCATTATTTAGTAAGAAAAGGATAAAAAGAAGTAGCCTCTTAGTGGTATGGTTGACGGTGAGGCTTTTTAAGGATCAAAATGTGTGGAAAGTTGGGTTCTTAAAGGTTTTCCAATGGTGTTTTCGGGTAGCTACGGGAATGGAATATGGAAGTCAATGAAACAGTGTTTTTGGAAGTGTTTTTAGGGCTGAGAATGGCTAAAGGATTTATAGGGATAGGTGAAGAGTTTTCTTAGATTGATGGAGAGGTTTTTTTTTTTTTCCTCTCTGAGGTAGCTGGCTTTTTCTAAGGTAGCTTCCTCTGAGATCACTTTTTCTCTTGGTTCAGCCCCTCTTTTTTAGAAGATAATGCAAAGGGCCTCATTAATTTTTCTTTTACAACAGGGCATATCTTCAGCTACCATTTCAGTTGATTTCCTTCTTATTGGTTCTGCCATGCTAATCAAAAGGGCAAAAAGGCTGTGAAAGCCTGCAAGCTCGAGATATACTTGCCACCCTCTTCCAACCATATATTTTATGAAAGTGACCTTTGTCATTAATTATTTGGACTCCAAAAATTTGTTAGAATCTGTTAATGAACCCATAGTTAAGGTTTGCAATGTTATGTGATAGTTCTTTGGTGCAAAAACATGTTTAAATCAGATTTTGAATAGGTAATGCAAAAGTTAAAAGGTGGCTCGAAGTAGCCAAAATGGCCTGCATGTATCAATACATATCACTCTGTATCGATACTTAAGGTAAAGTTTATTCATGAGTATCGATACAAGGATACTTGTATCTATACTATAAGCATAAATTATTTCTACTCTCAAGACTTTGAGACCTGTATCGATACTCCATGGACTTGTATCAATACTCTATCGATACATTTCACCAAAAATCATAATTTTAGCTACTGCCAAGTCTTGTATCGATACAATCATGCTAGGTATCGATACCAGTGTGGTATCGATACCAAACCCTCATGTATCGGTACTACACATAGAAATTCAAAATTTTGGTAACTTGAAAACCCCGTGACAGTGTTTAAGCACCCATATAACCCGTACATACCTTAGGTTCCTCGAGTCATCTTATCTTGGTCACAAAAAAAGGAAAATTACCCCATTTTTGAAATTTTCCTTTAAAGCGGTCCATAAGCATTTTAGGCCTTCCCAAAAAAACCTTTATTGCCATGATCGTCCCTCAGCTTTATTTCTTTTTTTTTTTTATTTGTCACCTTTTACCTAACTTCTAAGATACCAAAAACTGGTCCAGACAAAATGAGGTGTCTACACTCTTATTTTATGTAAATTAATTGGTCAACCTTTTCCACTTGCCTTGGCCAAAATTCCTATTCAAACTTAGGCCATGGAATTTAGCGTAACATACTTGAACCATTAAACCAAGCTGTAGGTGCAATATGGGAATAATGGGCCAGATTGTTTTTCATTGAGTTTAAATCTATAACTTAAACTCTAGTTTTATTTCAATAAAAAATATTAATCTAATAAATATAATTATCTAATAACTATAAAATTAGATAAATAAATTGGAAACTAAATTAGCTAGTATATACATCCCTGTGGATTTTATCTCTATAAAATCTTTAATTTAGTTAAAACTATTTTAACTTAATTTTAATCTTGTTTAATAATAATTTTCAAATATTTAATATTACAAGAACATTCTAAGGGATAATAGACCAAGAAAAAAGATAGAAAATTTTGATTCAAAATCAAATTCCTAATCTAGGTGAAATCTTACTTAAACTAGGATAGGGTTTATCCACCTTCATATAACATGTCCTAATTTAGACATTATTTTAATAAAACAATCATATTTTTTATGTCTTAATTAGACAACAAAATATAGATCTCATAAATCTAATTTTCTCTCAAAATAAATTTTAATTGGACTATTCAATTAAGTCCTCTATTTAAATTACCTTTTATTTAATTAAGTCATACTTAATTAAATCTCAGATTTAATCTAACAATTCCATCTTATTGTGTGTGGCCCATTAGGTTCCTAACATGTTGGCAATGAACATAAATAATTATATCCATAAATTAAGAGCAAGATCTAGCAACCCATCATGACCACCTAAATGTTGAAGAGTTAATGTCACCTCCTCTAAACTTTTCAATAACCAACCTATCAGTGTAGTTCAGTTCTTTCACCATATGTCCCAGATTGAGCATGAACATGGTTTAATTTTTACTTATGCTTTCCATGTTAGATATTACAACTTAAGGTTAGTGATCATGAATCTTCAAGGAATAATTCCTCATAATTCACTATGCTCTAGCCAGAAACTTTAATCCAATTAACTAAAGTTAAGATCATTAGGATATGTCTCCAATTGTCACTAAGAGTGATGAATCCTCTTTAGATCACTCATTCATCTACCACATTTGATGAGCCTTATAAGAATAAAACTCAATGGAAATAAGTCTATAATGGCTCAAAATAAAAATAGAAAAAAATAAAATCTGAAATCTGAAAGTTATAAGGATGGAACGAATAAACCTTTATTGATTGATAATAATTTTCACCACAATCAATATAAGGGTTGGACGCCACTTTTAGGGATGAGAAACCTAAAAGATAAGTCTCACAAACTTGCCACCAAGAAGACTTGGATAAGAAAAAAGAACTAAGAATAATTAGCTACTTTATTGATTAACTCTGAATGTCTCATAAATAAGCACAAGGTCCCCTATTTATAGTAAAGGATTTGGTCAAAGGCCTTTACAAGAAAGGAAATTGAATCCTATATAATTAATTAAGGTATTGCTTGCTAAAAAAGAAAGTAAAATAGTCAATGGAATTAATTTCCTTGCAAGCTAAGGAATTAAAACCTCCCTAAAAAAACATAAAGCCTTGGGAATTAAGTAATGATCTGTACACTAAAAATTTCCTAATTTGGATGATGCTGACTTTCTTACTTAAGAAGACTTTTAAAATCTTTAAAGATCTTCTTTACTGAGCATATAATACACCAAGTTGACTTATTTAGCCTTTGATCATGTGATTAGGCCTGTACACTCAAACTCCTCCTCCTTTGGGCCTGCTAACTTAGGCCAACCATGATGTGGCACATCATCTCCCTCTTATTGAAAAGGATTTGCCCTCAAATCCATATCATCTCCATTATCCATGATGTCTTCCAAATAGCGTGTAAGATCTTAAACATTGAACATAGTACTCACATTGCATTCTTCCAATAGGTCAAGCTTGTAAATGTTATCATTTACCTTCTTAAGGACCCTAAAAGGACCATAAGCCCACAACATCAACTTAGACTTTCTTTGATTAGAAAACCTCTCCTTGCAAAAATGAATCCACACAAGATCTTTCGGTTTGAATAGAACTTTTTTCTCTTTTTGTTTGTCGATCTTTCATAAGCTTTATTCTTCTTCTCGATCTATTTTCTAACTTCTTTGTGCATATTCTTCACCATTTGAGCCTTCTTAGCTCCATATGTATAACTCCTCTCACCAATTGGTATTGGTACTAAATCAACAGGTGTAATTGGGTTAAAACCATAGACCACCTTAAAAGGAGAACACTTAATAGCGTTGTGTACACTACAATTAGAAGCAAACTCTACATATGCCAAGCACTTATCCTAATTCCTTAAGTTCTTGTTAACCTCTATCCGATGCAAAGCTGAAAGTGTTCTATTCACCACCTTGGTTTGCCCATCAGTTTATGGATGACAAGCCATGCTAAATAATAACTTAGTTCCAAGCTTTTTCCATAAAGTGTTTCATATATAGCTTAGAAACTTAGAATCACGATCAGAAACAATGCTCTTAGGAATTTCATGTAGTCAAACTATTTCCTTAAAGAACAAATCAGCTACATGGCTGGCATCATTAGTTTTATGGCATGGAATGAAGTGTGACATTGCCAAAAAGTGATCCACTACAACCATTCTCGAATGTTTTCCCCGTGATGTCTTAGGTAAACCTAAAACAAAATTCATGCTTACTTGTTCCCAAGGATGTTTAGGTATAGGCAAAGGCATGTATAACCTTTGTGCCATCTCCTTACTCTTCGTTTTTTTGCACCTGACATCTTTCTACAATTTTATGAACATCTTGATTCATTGTTGGCCAATAAAAGTGTGCTTTCAATGCTTCTAATGTCTTCTTTTCACCATAGTGTTCAACAAGACGTCCACTATGAGCTTCACGCACCAAAAACTCTCAAATTGAACAAAAAGGAATGCATAATCAACCAGAATTGAAGCGAAATCCTTTATGTTGAAAATAACCCTCTTTTGTTCCATTCGTGCACTCTTCATAGATCTTTGCAAAGTACGGGTCCTCTTTGTACAATTATATCATGAAATCAAACCCCATTAATCTTGTATTAAGCATTGAGATTAGTGCAAACCTTCACGAAAGTGCATCAGCTACAATGTTGACATTCCCTTTCTTATACTTGACTACATAGGGAAACACCTCCAAGAACTCCATCCACTTGGCATGTCTCCTATTTAGCTTGCTTTACCCCTTCAAATGTTTCAATGACTCATGATCTGTATGAATCATAAGCTCTTTCGGTAATAAGTAATGTTACCAAGTTTCCAATGCCTGAATTAATGGATAAAACTCTTTATCATAGGTTGAGTAGTTAAGATGAAAACCACTCAACTTCTCACTAAAATAGGCAATGGGATGCCCATCTTGCTTAAGAACAACTGCAATCCTAACTCCTGATGCATCACACTCTACTTCAAAAATCTTAGAGAAATCAAGTATAGAAGCTGAACTTAACTTCTCCTTAATCATGTCAAAACTTTACTGTGCTACGTCAGTCCACTTAAACTCAGTTTCCTTCTTTATGCACTCAGTCAAAGAAGCTATAATGATGCTGAAATTTTTCATAGAGCATCTATAAAAGGAAGCTAAGCCATGAAAACTCTGGACTTCAGCAACATTAATGGGATTGGCCACTCTTTGATAGCTTTAACCTTCTCTTAATCAACTTCCACTCTATTTTGGGAAATGACATAGCTAAGAAAACTAGACGATTTTGCAAAAAGTCTACTTTTTAAGGGTGGCAAATAGCTTCTCTCCTCTAAGCACTTCAAACATCTTTACAAGATGCTCTATATGTTCATCAAAGCTCTTGCTATGGACAAATATGTCATCAAAATAAACAACAACAAAATGACCAATGAATTTTCATAAAACATGATTCATTAGTCGCATGAATGTGATAGAAGCATTGACAAGCTAAAGGGCATGACTGTCCATTCATACAACCTAAACTTAGTCTTGAAAGTTGTTTTCCATTCATCACCTTCTTTCATTCGAATTTGATGGTATGCACTCTTGAGATCAATCTTTGAAAAGATAGAAGAGCCATGCAACTCGTCCAACATGTCATCAAGCCATGGAATAGGATAGGGGCATTTGACTGTAATTTTGTTAATAGCTCAGTTATTCATGCACACGTGCATAGATCTATCCTTCTTAGGCACCAAAAGAGCTAGAACTGCATATGGACTCATGGACTCTTTAACAAAGCCTTTATCCATCAACTCCATTACTTACCGTTAGAGCTCCTTAGCATATTCTGGGTTGCACTGATATGCTGGTCTATTGGGTAAAGTCAAACTGGGTATGAGATCAATCTGATGCTCTATTCCATGAATTGGTGGTAACTCTTTTAAAAGTTTTTCTAGGAAAACATCCAAAAATTCTTTCAATATCTTATCTAATTTTGGATGGACAGCTTCACATTCCCCTGAAATCTCTTTAAGTATCAACAAGTAAACAATCTCATTGGATATTAAAGCATGTTTTACCTCCCCTTTATTGGCAAATAAGCTTTCTTTCATTACTTTTGAGAGAGCCGACTGGTCTTGCATTACTTGGAAAAGACTAAGAGCTGTCAATAGCACACATTTGCCATCCTTAGAAACATAATAAAGGTTTGCATGCTGATGATATAGAATATCTCGATCAAACTACCAAGGTCTTCCAATAAGCACGTGGCTAGCATTCATTGGTACCACGTCACATGTTACTTTATCCCTGTACCTTCCTATGGTAAATGGCAACTTCACTTGTTCTATAATCCTTAAGTCTTCCTTGTTGTTTAGCTATTGCAAACAATAAAGACGTGGATGCTTAGTAGTAGTGAGGTTTAATTTATTAACCAATGTAGTAGAGACTATATTAATGCAACTCCCTCCATCAATAACTAAACCACATACCTTTCCATTAATGTTACAATGGGTGTGAAAGATATTCTTCTGATGTTCCTCCTCTTTCTTTGATTGTATGGACAGCTTACGACGAATAACAAGCAATTCTCCTTTTTTAGGAGGTGCAACTTACTCTTCTTCCAATTTTTCTTCTTGATCTAATTTATCTTCACTAACAACTTCTTCAACTGATTCATGAATGATCATGACCTTCTTGTTAGGACATTAAGAAGCTATGTGTCCAAGCTCAAGGCACTTAAGACACTTGATGTCATGACTTTTTATTAACAATTGGGAATTTTTAACTTTTTTTCCCTTTTATTAATCACGATCTCCTTAGTAGAATCTTTCTTTTCTTCAAGTTTCATGATCATTTTTGAGATATAAGATGAGAAAGAAGATAAGGTCTAAGGTTTATTTACCCTAGACATGCTTCTCATCCAATATGGCATATGGTTGTAACTCCACTGAATCTGCAATCTCCTTATGCAACCCACTAATGAATCTTACAATGGTTTATTCTTGAGCCTCTTGTAGCTTACACCATATCATTAACATCCCAAACTCTTTCACATAATCCTCAACATAATAGGCTCCTTATTGCAAAGTTTGCAACTTGAGGAATAGCTCTTACTTATAATATTAAGGTACAAACCTCTTTTCCATAAGCCTCTTCATAAGTCTCCATGTCGAGACTGGATTTTTTTCTTCATGCCTTCTTTGTGCCTTCAAATTCTCCCACCACAGATTAGCATAATCAGTAAACTCTAGAGCTACGAGTTTTACCCTTTTAGCCTAGGTGTATTCTTGACACTCAAGGACTTTTTTAACTCAGTGTACCCACTCCAAGTACTCTTCGGGAGAGCTTGTTTCACGAAAAGGTGAAATCTTTATCTTGATATTATTAGAGGTTCTTGAATGCCCGTGTTGCCTTGGTGCTTCTTCAGGTTCATTTCCTATGCACGGATTGCCAAACTTATAACCCCCATCATGATCAACCTTTCATCATTGTGGCTGATTATTATATGGTTGAGTCATAACTAATCTTTTTGCCAAATGCACAAACTGATCCATGTGTATATGAAGCTCTTTGTTATTACATTCAAGGGCTATAAGATGAGCTTGTTCAAAACTTATTCCTTGCTGCAATCTCAGATTTGGTGGTGTATAGGTCTTGCTACCTTTTGATATGGTGTTTATCACTCTACAACCCCAAAAACCTTAGCTTTGATGCTAATAATAATGAGCCTTATAAGAATAAAACTCAATGGAAATAAGTCTTTAATGGTTCAAAACAAAAATAGAAGAAAATAAAATTTGAAATATAAAAGTTTAAAGGATGGAAGGAATAAACCTTGATTGATTAATAAGAATTCCTGCCATAATAAATACAAGGGTCAGATGCCACTTTTAGGGATGAGAAACCTAAAAGATAAGTCTCACAAACTCACCACCAAAAAGACTTGGATAAGAAAAAAAAAACTAAAAATAATCAGCTACTTTATTGATTAACTCTGAATGTCTCATAAACAAGCACAAGGTCCCCTATTTATAGTAGAGGATTTGGCCAAAGGCCTTTACAAGAAAGAAAATTGAATCCTAAATAATTAAATAAGGTATTGCTTGCTGGCAAAGAAAGTAAAATAGTCAATGGAATTAATTTCTTTGCAAGCTAAGGAATTAAAACCTTTCTAAAAAAAACATAAAGCCTTGGGAATTAAGTAATGATCTATACATTAAAAATTTCCTAATTTGGATGCTGCTGACTTTTTTGCTCAAAAAAACTTTTAAAATCTTCAAGGATCTTCTTACTGAGCATATAATACACCAAGTTGACTTGTTTAGCCCTTGATCGTGTGGTTGGGCCTATATACTCAAACTCCTCCTCCTTTGGGCCTGCTAACTTAGGCCAACCATGATGTGGCATATCAATATTATTCATGCCATACCCAAACCACCTTACCATAAGCATCTATCTATTATGGACCCATTCATGATGATCTTTAAGTATAACACTCCTTATGCAAGATAACCTAGTGTCACAAGTCTAAGGACTATTACACATAACTGGCACATGAAAGCATATTCTGTAAGCACTTAAGTGACTAATACTAAATAAAGTTCTCATTCGAGCCATGTTCAGTAAACTTTTTTCCATAAAATAAGCACCCACAGCCATCTTAAGTATCTCTCATACTTAAACCTATAAGATTAGTTGCGTACTTTCTAAGTAAAAAGGCTTAACCTGATTTGGTCTTTGAGCATTACTAACGCCTCATTCTAACAATACGATAACTAAGAATATTTTGAAAAATTAGGCTTTGATGCATAAAAATCTTATAATTACAACACATTGTGATTCTTTTGCAAGGCCTTTTAAACCTAAAGGCTTATCCAATTAGTGTTTTCATGATAGCCACGGCACTAACATGAAAGCAAACATTCTATTACTTTAACTAGTAACGTCTATGTAGTTAATTGACTATGTATCCCATGTCCCAATCTGATTAGTTTAAGGGAATACACTAAAAGAAAGAAACATGAAACTTTAATAATCATTTTTAGAGCAGATTCTTTATTGACTGGGGCGGGTGTCGGCCCTTCATACTAAATAACTAAAGGTTGACAAATCCAATATGAAAGTTGTGAAGGTCTTCCTTTAATCATATTCATGACTTCTTACATCCTTTTCTTAAGCTCTTTGTAAAACTCAATCCCTTTAATGTTCATCATTTTTACACCATAGCTTTAAATTGGATACAAATTTGAAAAGTATGTCTTAAAATCATATAAAATTAACAAAAATAAGTTAGGTCAGTTACTCTTTTTCTCATCTTTTTTCACTGAGCATATCATTTTGACTTCATTAAGGGTTGCCATACTGTCAACGTTAGGGTTTTAACTTTATTGATGCTTCTTACCACCTAATAGGCCTTTGTCAATGTACTTAATAATTAGTAGTGAATCCTCTCTAGATTACCCATCTATCTTCATATGCTTTATGTCATGCCCAAAATACCCTACCTTAGTCAATAGTTATTATAATTAGTTTTAAATAAATTAAAGTATGACACTCCGCATACAAATGACTTGGTATCACAAGTTTAAGATCGATTAATTCATAAGCAAGAGGGCATAACATGTGATAGTCTTTAAGCATTACCAATGCCCTATCTTGGCAATATAATGACTTGGAATTGTTTTTAGGCACAAGGTTTTGATGCATAAGAATCCAATAATTGTAACTCTTTTTAATTCCTTTGCAAAGCCCTTTATGTTTCACATACTTCATCCAAATAGGGCTTTCATTATTATTAGTTGTAGACACTTAATTTTGTTCGGGCCCCTTTTCTGATAGTTTTAAATATCCAAGATGGAGAAGCTAGCCGTCATCCAAGTGAGCTTTGACTTCCTTCAGGCAGACTAGGCATTTTCGAGATCTATTTGATCATATCTAAATGATTCTTCATGCTTGAACTAGAAAAATCACCATTTCGAGGCTCGCCGAGAACAAATATTGGATAAAAAAGATGAATAATAATGTAAAAAATTAATATTTAAATTTATTCTTTCAAAATTTTGAAACCTATTTTTTATATGATGTTATAATCAAATTTTAAATTTTTAAAAATTTTTTGAGATTTTTTTGGAAAATTTTGAGAGTTGACTGTTGTATATTTTTATTAATACCCATGTAGAATCTATACCAATACTCACCCTAAAAAAATCTAGAATATTTAACAAAAAATACATATTAGCATATAATACCACAAGGTGTCAAATTGTTAATTTTAATATTTAATTTTGAATTTTCACAGTACCTTGGGTTTTCTATTTTGAAATTTTTTAACTAAAATTTGTTTCGAGTTTAATATTTTTACATTTATTTTTTTATGAATTGATATTTTGAATAACGTGTTGGACTAAACTCATATTTGTAAACATTTGAGTATATTTTTGGAATTTCCCATCTCCAAAATATGAATTTTTTATCCATAAAATTTTTCAGAATTTAAAGTTTTAAATACCTTCACATATTTCAACAGAACATTTTGGTTATAGCTTTTTAAAATTCTAATTCATTTCTATTAAATATATTTCTTCTGTAAGGATTTTTTGTAAAATTTTACGAGTTTGGATTTTTTAATTGCATTTTTCTTGCACATAAAATTTCTCAAAAATTTTTTTCTGAATTTTTATTTGGAAACGTTATTAATTTTATGTTTTGAATGGGCCAAAATATATTTTTTTCCATTTCATGGGCTTCAAAACTCAGTAATTTTCCTAATTGCCTAATTAGCTTATTAACTTTCCAACAAGCCCAACAAACGCATTTTTGTTTTCTAACAAGCTCAACAAGCTTATTTTGATTAAATTTTTAATTAAATTTTTTATGTCAAATTTTATTTCTTGAACATGTAATTTTTCATTTGTTACAATTTAGTCATCATAATTTTATCTAATTTAGATTTTTTTTCCTTATCTTATCTTTATCATCATGGATTCTAGAATTGCCTCAATAGCTCATGCATGATGAGCTTGAAAAAACGACAAAAGTTAACTAATTAAACTTTATAAGGAAAAGTAAAAAAATCCAAAAAAGTAAAAAAAAAAAACATAAATTAAAGAAACTTCCGACCAAAAGGGATTTCAGCCCAGATTGGCTAATTCTCCCTTTTATAAATAAGGGGGAGGGTATTCCTTTGAAGAAGGAATGCTTCAATATAAGAGAAACACCAAGAAACCTAGTTTATTTTTAAGTTTTGCAAGCTTTTTAAGTAAATTCACTTGGAAAACTTTTGATTTTTGTTCATTTCAAGCTTGTTTCATCCTTTTAGTGAGCTTTGTGACTATTTGGGCTCATGGATTTAATCCATGTTGAAAGGCCAAGTATGAAAGCCATGATCAAAGTTTCTCGATTTCATTGTTATATTTGATTTTTATAAGCAATAAGTTAATTTTCATTAATATAACTCATGTTTATTGATAAAAATAATGTTAGTTTCATACGTATATTTTTTTCTATTTTTCTTAGCCTATTCATGTTGATTTTTGTTGATATGTTATGATTTATCATGGTTTTACGCAGATTTAAGCTTGGTAGAAATTTATCATATGTATTTATATTGATATTCATGAAATTATGTGATGAAAAAAAAAGGTTTTTGGTTGTTTTTAAGGGCTAGCTGAATATGATGATGACCCTTGATGGGATTTATTTCTTGTTTTTGTGATATTTTGGACTATTTTGCCATGTTTGAAACTTGCAGGGCCTAAAAATAATTTTACCAAAAATTTTAAAGGCCTTGAAAGGGTAATTCCATGCTTTCCTGAAACTACCTTGGATGATTTTGTGATTATTTTTTATTTTTAGGTTATTTCATAATTATGGAAAGTTTAGGACTAAATTGTATAAATGAAAAAAAATTTGTTTCAAGGCCTATAATGTTTGGCCGAATGCATCATGTATCCTTGGAGATGTGTCTCATGCATTTTTAACATGTTTAAATACATATTAAACATTTTTTAGCCTTTAGAGGTCTTTTACAATTTGAAAAAAATCAAAGGACTTGGTTGCAAAAAACTAAAAAATTATTCTACAGCTAAAGGTTTTTTTCTGAATGCTTTTGATGATTTGGTATGTTTTCCATGCTTGATTTAATGTGTTTGATGTTTGATTTTGTTTTTTATTTCATATAGGAACCATTTTGCAATGTTAGTAGAGTTTAGGGACTATTTAGTAAAGCCCAGCATTTTAGGGTCAAAACGATCTTTTCCTATGTCAAAATCCCTAACAAGGGTATTTTCATCATTTTGGATCATTTCTTACATTTTTAGTCATTTTAGGCTTAAATTGCAATTTTGATAAATTTAAAGGCCTAATTGTAATTTTTACATTTTACATCACCTTTAACATTATTGTTACCCATTTAGGGTAAAATTGTCATTTTTTAACATTTTAAGTCTTTTAGGGCTACCAAGATGCTTCATGATGAAAGGTAGTTTCTGGAGGCATTTTAATAATTTAGCATAAAATCAAGTCCTTTACGATCACTAAGGACTTATAGGTCAGATGTAGATAATACAGACAGTTTGCCCCTCTATAATAATTATCGAATCCATTAGGGTAGTAGGATACTTATATGTCAAAGGTACACCTTAGGGGATTTCAGTAATTTACCCTAGAACTAACTTCTTTATGATCACCAGGATACTTCTATGTCGAAGGTGCATAATCGGGATAGGTTCATCTTTTTAGGAAGTTATCGAGTCTTTTAGGGTTATCGAGATACTTTAACATTGAATTTAGACCTTAGAGACATTTTAATAATTTACATTAGAACCAAGTCCTATACGATCAATGGGATACTTCTATATTAAAGATGCATAGTAAGAATAGGTTCGTTCTTTTATGATGTCATCGAGTCCTTTAGGTTACCGGGATACTTTCATATTGAAGGTATACCTTAGGGTAATTTGCCTTAAAACCAAGTCTTTAAAGGTCATCAGGTTTCTTCTATGTCAAAGGTGTACTTTAGGGGTCCTTAGGATAAGTTTTATTATAAAATCAAAATTTTTAAAATTAAGGCAATGTCTCCAAGTTAAAATAAGACGTGAAATTTTTCCTAGCATATTAGAGGGGTTTTACAAATTATTTTAATAATGAGATATCCCTTTTTTTAAATAAGAATCAGGATTTTTCTTGAATTTTGTAAAAGTAAAACCTTTTGTATTCCTCTAGCCCTCCAATGGGGTGTGCAAGATATTTTCATTTTTAAAACCTTCCATATTCCTCCAGCCCTCTGATGGGGTATACAAGAGATAATGATAAAGCATTCCGTATTCCTCTAGCCCTCCAACGGGGTGCAGAAGAGATAATGATAAAACCTTTTGTATTCTTACAATCATCTAGTGGGGTGTGAAAGATATTTTGATTTTCAAAAATATTAAAAACCTAATTTTCACATATGGAATAATAAATTTGTTTCATAAAATTTTACTTTTGATATGTGGGAATTATAATTAAATGTCGAATTTTGAAACTGAAAAAGAATCAAAATTTAAGTTAACATGTGATTAATAAAATACTGATTCCCAGGTGTCATGAAAGGGAACGATCCTTATTCATGATTGTAATCAGCACCCGAACCTTTGTAAATGATCTCTACTATTGTCGCAGACTTTAAAGCTTGTTTTTAAGGGTTTGTAACCCTCAAAATATAAACTCCAATAGGTGATCAATCTCACCTAGCCAAAAAACATTGGCGACAACTCCAAAATAAATGGTTATTTCATAACGACTATTTAGAGTTAAGTCAAGTGAGCGATTCATCTCAAAAGCTTAGTCCCTGAATATAAAAAGAAAGAATAATAATGTTATGGCCCCTAAAATTGGAAAAATAATGATATATAGATATATATATATATATATAGGAACGAAGGGTACACCCTCTTTTAAGTCCACCTGGTCAGGATTCATATCTTAGCCATGTTGGGATAGCTTGGTGATCTTGCTGGGAAGAGGCTAGAGAGTCAGGCCTCTAATTAATTACATGTTAACTAAATTTTAATTAATTTGGTTTCAACCAATATTTAACTATAATTTTCAGTATTTCCAAAACAAAGAAAAATTTTTCTTTTTTAATTTATAAGGAAATTTTGCTATATATTTTTCATATCTTTCACTAACCATTTTGTTTTCTTTGCAGCATTATTTTTATTAATCATTTAGGATAAGGGTTTTTATTATTTTTGGAAGTGTCAAGTCATAAAAGGTATGTTTGTTACCCTACACACACTATGCACATGCATACCATTAGATTCTCTTCCAACCATATGGAGATGGGGCATAGGTTACCTAATATTTTAGGAGAAGATGAAAGAGCTCTACCTTCTGAGGTGTTAGCCTTTGTCTATGCTAATGAAAAACCTACCAGGCGTAAATTCCAACACGTGCCCAAGGTGTTAGCCTCGTTATGGGCATGAAAGATACTTCTACTTGAATTGAACCCTTGCTGAGATAAACCTAAGATGGGTAAGGATTAAGGTACCTCATCAGTTCCTTTCAGACTCGGGGATCAATTCAAGAACCTGTTTAGATGTCCAACTCAAATCGCATGTAATGAACTTTAATGGCTAACCAAGTTAGAGCCATACCTAATTCTGGAGATTATCGAACCAGGTACACATAGGGGAATGTTTCTTACCCTTTCCTTTTTATTTTATGTTCAGAGCAGGCTTTTTTGTACAAATAATATATTTTTTTTATTTACGAAAATAGGCCAAAATCAGATTATTTACCGAAATAGGCCAATTTTCAATTCAATTGAGAAATCACCATTTGAAATGGCGATTTCATAATTTAGTTGAGAAATCGCCAAATCATATGGCGATTTCTCAACTTATTTTGAGAAATTGCCAAATCAAGTGACGATTTCTTAATTAAATTGAAACAATTGCAATTCGAATTGTAATTCCAGTGCAATTCCTGTGGCCGGAGGTAAGAACAATTGGGAAATCGCCATATCACATGGCGATTTCCCACCGACAATTTTTTTTTCAATTTTGTTTTTTTTTTGTCTTTTTATTTTTTTTATCTTTTCGCTTTTTTTTTGTTTTGTTTCTCAATTATAAGGGTCACGAGACCCTTATAACTAAGATTGGATGAGGGATATGACTTCTGTCATATCCTTCAAGGTATATCCTTCAAGGTCACGGGTATTTTACCCGTGACCTTCATATAATTGAGGGACGGAGAGAGCCCTCTATAAAAGGAGCTCTCTCCTTCTTCTTACAAATCGTAAGAAAAAAAAGAGTTTCTTTCTCTTACGAATCATAAGAAAAAAAAATTCGAGAAGAATATAATCAAGTTAAGGTGTTGTTGAAAGTTAAGTAATCGAGTTACAACTTTTTTACA
>JBBYHM010265247.1:3433-28626 GCA_038381775.1 Adansonia rubrostipa | reverse complement strand
AGTAAATAAAGTTGAAAGTCTTTCCATTCTCTTTAGCTTATTCAATAAGAGAATAGCTTTATTATTTACCTTCCAAGACCATCATTACATGGAATGGGATGAAAAGATTATTCTCAAAGAAATATTTTCTTGCATCTGAAGTTGCTAATATTCAGAAAGAAATCTGCAGCATTCAACAATACAATAGAAAATCTTTGTATGATATTTTCCTACATCTAAGGCTACTAATATTCAGAAAGAAATCTGTAGCATTCAAGAAGCTTTATGCAAGTTGTCCTCATCACCAAATCAGTGATCAACTCCTATCCAATATATTTATAAAGGACTTATCCCAATAAGCTTTGGTGAATAAAACAATAATGGAAGCAAAGACCTTGATAACTAATATGGTATCCAATTCACAACAGTTTAGCAATCAAAAAAATTTGTTACCAAGGAATGTAAATGAAGTTGGCATTACATTAAACATTGAAAAAAAAAACTAGCCAATCTCACTATCTAATTTAACAAATGGCTATAAGCAATTTTCAGTAATCAATAAAGTGTTGAGTATGCTTTATGGTGGGTCATTCAACCAATATATGCCCATCTTTACAAGAGAATAATTTGGAACAATCTAATGCTCTAAAAGGGTTTCAAAGGCAAAAACAGATACAAAGACAAAAGTATGATCATTTCTCAAACACTTAAAATGTTGGATGGAGGAACCATCATAATCTTAGCTATTTAGGAAATTTTTACTCTCATTGCAAATTACAATTGTCCACCAGCTTCATTTAACCAAGGCCTCAACAACAGAATCAATTTTAGCCATAACACATTACTCACAACTAAAATACATCTCTTGGGGATATGGTTAAATCTTTGGCTAGCAACTTTTTGAAATTTCAACATGAAACAAGAACAACCATTAAGAATTTGAAAATGCAAATGAGTCTATTGGTTTGCAACATGACTAAATTAAAGGCAAAAGGATTTAGAAAACTCTCTTCCCAAATTGTGATTAACCTGAAAGAGAATGCTAGCGCTATAACCTTGAGGAGTAAGAGATATTTTAAGGAAGCACCACAAAGAGCAAGAAAACCTAAGGATAAGATAAATTAGAATTAGAAAATGTATTCAACTCTTGAGGATAATGAAGCCATAATTCCTATTAAAAGTACTTCAGCACCTAAGGTAACTTCTACGGTTCGTATTTCTGCTAATGTTTCTTTTCCACCTTTTTCTAGTATATTTATAAAGTCCTAAAAGGAGGAATATCAAAGAAAAAAAAGAATATGGAAACCTTTCACAATGTATAAGTGAACATACCCTTGTTAGATGCTATTAAACAAGTAGCACACTATCTAAAATTCCTCAAAAAGCTATGCACCACCAAACACAAATTCAAGGTAATGAGAAAATAAGTATGGGTAAAAATGCACCTGCTATTTTTTAAGATCTAAAAAGTTTCACCGTACCATACACTATTGGAAACACCAATTTCGAGAAAGCCATGTTAGATTTAGGAGCATCTATTAATATTACGTCTTATTCTGTTTATGTTTTTTTAAATTTTGGTCCACTTAGGGAAACTAATTGTTATTGAACTCATTGATCGATCTAATGCTTATCCAATAGGTGTTTTGAAGGATGTTTTAGTATAGGTGAATGAGTTCGTTTTCCCTACTGATTTATATGTTCTTGAGATGGAATGGTCATCATCTTTGCCAACATCATTACTCTTAAAGAAACCATTCATGAAAACTACTATGCTAAAATAGATGTTTATAATTATATCCTAACTATGACGTTCTGATAGTGAGATTATACACTTTAATATTTTTGAAGAAATAAGCAATGATGCATTGGAAATTATAACGAGGAAGAGCCTTGTGCTAGAAGATTCTTAAATGTTGAGAAGGGTTACAAGTTAAGTTGAAAACAATAAATCAAATACTAATATGTGGCAACCTATTGGATTAAAGCTTCACCAACAAGCTACAATCAGATTTTCTTTCTTTGTTTTTTTCTTTCGTTATTCTTTTTTTGTTGATTGTTTGTTTTGTGTTTAGGTCATTTTAGTTTGTTTTAGTTTAAGTTTTTAGATAATATTTTGTTTGTCTATGTGTTTTAGTTCTTTTCATTGCAATGATGAGACATGAACTGAGTAGGTATAAAACCAATTGTTAGTGAAAGCAATTTCATAAGAATTAAGCTTACATCATTCTTCATAAAACCAATGTTAATATGATGTGTTAATAAAGAAATAAGCATGTTTAAATTTAAGATCAACTTATATAAACATCCTAGTGAGTTCTGAGCCTATATGATTGATATATTATAAATATATATCCAAATTCTTTTCTTATGTGGTCTCATGATTACTTGTTCCTTTAGATTGACGAAGTGTAAACACTTCACCACTACTATGTAGAGTGAAAGTCATTAGAGTATCCCTTGTAAGAAGTTGAAACTAAGTTTCAATAGGCATTATTTTGATTGAGATATTTCATGATAAGTTTGGCTTAACTCAAAACATAAAAATTCAAGCATGATTCTTTATTAAAATTTTTTAAGCCATTGACTAGTTTATAAGACTTGTCAAATTTTTGTTTTTGATTTCTATTGGAATGATAGGGACCAATTATTGTTAATATATTTTAGTTTTCTTATATTTTTAGTGTTTATGGGTATGGTTTTAGTAAACCCTAATGAGATTAAACTCGTCTACTATGGACACCTAAAGGTTTAAAGGCTTGTGTCACTAGCTAAGTGCCATATTGATTTCCTACGAAAGTTGATGAGATAGACTTCTTACTTTGTTTTTATTTTATGTCGTTCGAGGATTAGCCAAAGCTAAGTGTAGCGATACTTTGATAAGTTCAAAAATCATACATTTGATGCACATTAGATTGTTAGTTTTTTGTTACGTTTTCTATCTTTATTTTTGTTATCTATGTTTGTTTTTCAAATTCAAATTTATTTTGGAGAATAAAGCAAAAACATGTTAATGAGGATGTTAATGATCTTACAATATCATAATCATAAGAGGGAAGAAGATGTTGGACTTAAAAAGATCAAATTCTTTGGCAAAAACTTAATTCTTGCACTTTAAGTAACAAGCAGATACTTGCCTTAAAAGTAAAAGAATAGGTCAACCAAATCTAATGTTAAAGTAACATCCAGATTTCTTACTTTGAATATGATTCTTCAACTTTATCTAAGGTTTTCCTTCAGCCATTATAGATAGAGGCTTAACCTAGGAGTTTATGGGGAGAAAAAAATCAGAACTAAGAAAAGGCTAAAAGCATAGTAAGGAGAACTAGAATAATAAAATAAGGAGAAGACTAAGAGAAAGAGAAGGAGATAACTATACCTGACTTTCTACTATCTCTCTTTCTTTTCTTTTCTTACTTTTTTTTTTTTATAAATCTGTTATTGAACACATCAAATATGTGCAACTAAGTTTTTTTTTTTTGTGGTTAAGGGTGTTTTCAAAGCCTCGGACATGACTTTATAATTGATTTTCAAAATTATTCAGTAATTATCTATTGAAATTACTTATGTTCTCCTATAAAAATTATTTATAATTATATCTTGATTTGTTCAGGTACACAACTAAATGGACCTTGATAATTGTCTATTGCTAGATTAGGAATCTTAATTCATAATTGTCTTACTTTCTATTCATTAGTAGTAGTCTATAATCAATGACTATAGTCAAAATTTTGTTGATTATGATGTGGAACATAAACCAGGTTAAATGATTCGAGCTTGTGTGTTTATGGATTAGAACAACCTATCTTTTTTATATTAAAGCTTCTACTAAATTAAATTTAAAGAGCTTATTCTAGTTTATTTAATACTTAAGGATTAAATTAAGAGCTTGATCTATTTAACAATAAACTAAGGAAAGATGGGGGTCACAGAACTTGTTGCTCGCTACGGTGAATAGTTTCAAGAGGTAATTAAAGATAATTTTGATATTAATTCATAGTTAATGTTTAATGGTGGTAAATGATTTCTTAAGCATACTTTCCATAATTATTATCACTTGTTATTCTATTTCTTTAAATCTTAGTTTTACTTTTACTCTTTCTTATTCTATTTGCATCTTAATACAATCAACCCCTATCAATATTAGTTTCTTTCTATTGTGATGTCTTTTTAATTTGTTTGGTCATATTAGGTTCAATAACTTATAAATTAAGAATAATCTCTGTGGATACAACCCTTTCTTACTACAATTATAATCATAATTTATTGTAAGGATTTAAGAGATATGTTATTTACCGTATCACAATTTATAAGAAAAGAACTTTAACTTTTGTTAAATAAATTTATTTAACAAAAAAATTAAGGTTTAAATTAAATTTGTTTATATTTGAAGTTTTAATTTTTCAATAATTTTAAAAGGTAAACAAAGTTATTCAATGTTTAAAAAACCAGACTGAAGGTCAAATCAACGAGACATCCGATTACTGGTTCAACCGATCCAAATAGTTGGACCAGTTAAACTAGCCAATTGTATTAAATAAATAATTTAAATATTAAATATATCATTTTTAATTATAAATAAGTATTAAATAAAATAAATATTTAATAAAAATATGTATTTGATTAAGTAGTGTGATTTTTTAATATAGATTCAAAAGGGTTAAAAGTTCAAATTTAATAACATATTAATAAAAAATAAGTTTAAAATCGATTTTTATTGATTTTTAGCATTTTTACTAGTTTTTTTTTATAGATGAAACCAATTAAAAAATACCCTGGCTTGGTAATATGTACTAGACCAAATAAGTCATCGATTCTTAGTTCATTCGATTCGGTCTGATTTTTTTAACACTAAAATTATTTGATAAATAAAAAAGACTTAAAACTTATTTCAAATTTTTTTTATATTTCTTGTTTTAATTTTACATTAACAATAAGTATTTTTATATTAACTTAATATAATTTAAATATAAAATAAATTTTATACATGATACAGATTTTGTTATTGAGCATTATATTAATTTTATTTATTCGAAGAAAATGTATTATTATTTTTAAAATCACTGGACGTAGCCTACACAGATTTGTCCATGACCAATCTTCCACTTTCACCTTATAACGAATCCACCACATTGGAGCCAGCATCCAGCCCTGCCTTAACCCACTAAACCAGATGAAAGCTGTTTTGAAAATTCGGGTTTTAGTATAAAAGGCTAAAACCCACGTTTGATATTTTTTCCTCTCACCAGTCCTTCTCAAATGAGATACGAGAGCTCAGCGATGCTCAGTGAGCAAGACATGAGTAGCTGGACCGATCTTCTCCACTCTTCCCTCAATCTTCTCGAGCAAGCTGCTCCTTCTGCTCAGTTTCCTCCTCTTTAGGTGCTTTCTCTTCTCCTAACTTTTTCTTTCTTTTCCTTCTCAATGAAAATGTAGCAAAAATGGAAATTCATAACCTCAACTTTTCAAAGAGTCGAGAAAACGTTGGTAAAAGGGAAAATAATTAGGTTTTGATTGCTTTACTTTTGCTTCTGGTTATGCAATGCTTGGATGCCTAGAAAACGAGGGAAAAGTAGGTACATTAGAAGATATTGAAGTTTGGAAAGTCTTCAATGGTTCGTAGATACTTTAAAATTGAACTTTTCTGGAATTTTTGTAAGCCTCATTTTAGATTCAGTTTCTTCTAGTTTTTCTTTTCTTTAGGTTTTATAGTACTTTTTTTTCACTTGCTGAAAAATGTAAAGAACGAAAAGAAATAATGGCTTCATGTTAGAAAATATAGGGAGTGCAAAGAATATTACGGTGAGGATTGAAACAATAAGTTCTAAAATCATCATTTCGAGATTGGTTAGTCTCAGGAAAATTGGAATCTGAGGAGAGAAAATACCTTCTGGTATTTGATAATCTGATCTTTGAGTTTCTGGTGATGGGAAAATTGCTGGAAATGATGAGGAAATCAGAAAAATTTTCCACTATCATGAGTTCAGAACATGTTTCTATCTTCTATACTTGACTCGATGAATGTCACTCTTAATGCTTCATTTGGTGCCTCAGAAATGTGGAGAATGAGGAGAAATAGTTATCTGAGTAAGGAATATGATTGTTCATTTCAGATGTAATGCTTTTTTGGATTTTTGGGAGCTTACAAACAGGAAAAGACTGTTAAAATGCTCGCATTTTCACTTTCTTTCTTATTCTGGTTCAAGTTAAAATGAAAAGGACCTTTGTTTAATTGGATCTAAGTAAGGTTTCGTTTGTCCTTTACTCTCTCTGGTTGTGAGAAAATGTATTATAATAGCGTGAAGTTATGAATTTATTGGGTTCTATCTAAAGTTCAAGGGAGTGGAGAACAAAAAGCTCTGCTAAATGTTTGTCCAATAGTAATGTCTGGTTTATCTCTCTGTTCCAATGTAATGATTGAGAAAGTTTTATTGTAAGCAAAGAAACCAATGCGTTTTATTCAAATGTTTGCTTGTGGAGATTAAATGATTAATTCAGCCAATGTGGTTTATATCAGCAATTCTTCTAATGCTCTGTTTATGTGCTGCTGAGCTAAATTAAAATATGAAAATCAAGACCTTGAATTTCAGATGTCTATTAATATTTTAGATGAAAGAAATTGAGCTAAAGAGAGAACCTGTCTCAGTCAATATATGTTTATTGCTTTGATAAGTAAACTGACTGGAGAATAAGAAATTGACTTACTATTCTTCTTCCACCTAGGAATCAGTCATTAACGGGGATTTATTTTCTTCACCAGAATATTATTTTTTGGAGATATATACTGGAGAGTAAGGGACAGATCACATAGAAATTTTGGCCAACAAAATGTGGGAACAAATTATAATCAAAATATGTAGTGGTGCTATGAGATTTAAGTTTGATTTTTGTTCGTCTGTTATATTATAATAAGAATAAAAATGAAATATTATCCCCAAGTACGCCATCTTGTTTTGCATGTCTTGGTTGGAGGCACGGGTTAATATGATATCCACAATATTCACTCTAATTATCCCTATTTCCATTGTTTGAGGAAGATATATATGTTAATATTGATTATTTATTAATATTACTGATATTAGTTAGTATTATGATGATACTAAATGAATTTACAGTATCCTTGATATTGTCTATAAATTATAGTAATATATTCATTCATACATGTCTATGTAATTTAAAAACCTTGGGTTAATGTATATTCATACATGGTGTTAATGTTTGATATTAGTATCAAAATCCTTGGTTGGAGGTTTATTTAATCAAATGTCCAAAATTTTTTCTTTAATTTCTTTTCACTGAATGAAGCTTCAGCTGGTATGCATCTCTGCTTATTTGAAAAAGGAAATTTATTAATAATATAGATTTGTGTGTCTGATTTTCATTGACTTTTGGTTCATCAATTATATTTATTTAGAGAAACTTAGATCAATTAGAACCACTATCGAAGAAGCGCAAGGCAAAAACCTTAAGAACTGAGGCTCCTTCTCAATTTATTGCTGCTACAAGGTAATTCTAAAATTTTAATTATTTTAATGCTCATTGTGATTCTTATATTCACTGTCAGTTAAACATTCAGAATGCTTGCTAGGAAAGTAAGAGGAAATTGTTAGCTTGGAACCTTATATTAGGTTGCAAACTTGGGTTTTAAGCAACAATCTGAAGGTTTATCTTTGTTTAGTTCTCCAGCTTACTTGTTTACCAAGTGGAATGTATTTCATTTCAAGGTTACTTGCATGTGAGGGCATCAATGCTGAGCAGCTTACACGCGATCTGAAGTCTTTTGAATTGAAGGTAAATCTCTTACTTTCCACTTTATAATTTATGGTAACTCAGCTTCTGTTGCTTCAGGCCCGAACCATTCAAATCTTTCGTAATTTTTTTTTACCTATTTTTGTTTAATAGAAGACTAAATTTAGCATTGCTGTTGGCATAGCTTTTGGAGGTCAAAAGCTGCATCTCAAAGCAAATGTACTGTTAAATGGATAAAAATTTTGGCTTTTGCGGTTAAAATCATCATTTTGCAACCCTATCCAAAAGGCCTAGAAAATGAAGCTTTTGCGGTTTGGAAGCTGGCTTTTAATTAGAATGACTTATTACCCTTACATCCCTTAACTTTTATTATTTTAATCATGTCTTTTTTTGACATTTCAATTTCTCTTAGTACTTTTTTATGGCAATGCGGAAACACTTAAAAGTTCATAAGACACATTTTTTTCATCACACCTTTTAAGCACACTTTTTTCTACCCATGCTTTTTCACTAGCAATGCTAAACTAGCCCTTAATGAATATTGAGGGGGTAGATATTGGTAGTAATATGCCAAGATAAGGAGATCCCTCTCCCCCCCCCCCCACCAAGTTTATCATTAACCGATATATGTGTCCAGCTTTTGATTTTACTGTATAAATGCTACTTTGGTCCCTAAAATGCATGCATCACCAAGTACTGTTTCAATTTTGAGAGCTTCACCTGGTGTTGCTTCACAATCTTGCTTGGAGTTCCTATTCTTTCCTTTCATATTCTATTTTCTCTTTTACTGTAACCTCACAAGCCATTTTTTCTCTTATTAATCATCTTTTCCAAAGACAACCTTTGAGGATGTTTTCCCTGCTGAGGCAACAGTCGTTGAGGAGCATCTATAGCAGGTAGTGTTTGCTCTTCAGATTGAGTACTTTTAATTTCATTTTTGTTTATAATGGCCAGTCACCACTGTCCCCTGGCTAATCACATTTCTTTTCTGTTAGAGCATGTGTTTAATTTCAAATTATTGCTATTTACAAGGCAATTACTGCATAATGAGTGAATTATTGCAATTTGACTGTTAAGTTCAATGTGAATAAAGTAATGAGATAAAGCATTTAATTATTTAAACTACTTGCGCATTTGAATGTTCTTTTGCATGCAAAATGGATACTTCTTCAAACCTATTACCTTATAGGGTGAAATCCCTGCAGGCCTTGGGTTTGTGACCCCAGTTCCTGATTTCTTGCCATCCCCTTAAATCTACTAACTGCAAAAAAGATTCTTCTTTTCTTATAAAATCAAATCAGATGTTGGATAGTATTTCTTGTTCTTGTAACTTGTTAAGCCTTACTCGATTGTTTATATGCATTGCTGCATAATGAGTAATTGTTGCAATTTGACTGTTAAGTTCAATGTGAATAAAATAATGAGATCAAGCGTGGAAATAGTTAAACTGATTGCTGGGTACTTCTTCAAACCTATTCCCCTGGGGCTGAATTCCTGCAGGACTGGGGCTCTAACCCCAGTTCCTTGCTTCCTACCATTTCCTGGGGTTTATTCCCCTCTAATCTATTCTATATGCAAACTGAAGAAGCGGTATTTCTCTTCTTAAAGTTGCATCAGGTGTTTGATATTTCTTGTTCTTGTAACTTGTTTAGGCCCTACTGTTGTTATTTTTATATGCATTGCTGCATAATGAGTGAATTATTGCAGTTTCACTGTTCAGTGTGAATAAACTAATGGAATTAGTTAAAATGCTGGCACATTTGAGTGTTTTTTTTTTTTTTTTCATGCAAAATGGATATTTTTAAAACATATTCCCTTTGGGTGTGGAATTCCTGCGGGCCTGGGGTTTTAATCCTAGTTCCTTTCCTTGTGCCATTTCTGGCGGTTTACTTCCCTTTGATAAAGTAACTTAAAAAAAGGTTACTTCTTTTCTTACAAAGTCAGGCGTTTGCTAATATTTCTTGTTTTTGTAACTTGTTTAGGCCCTACTCTACTTATTATTTATATGGTTCTTTTATGTTTAGAGTTGATTTCATGGGATGGTGGTTACTTGTGCTTAATGAAGGAAGCTTGATTTTCTGAATTATTAGAATTAGATGTATTGAATAAGCTATTATGAACCAGGCTATGAAGGGGCTTGAGTTGAGTTTTTGGTGGGTGAAATTACAGAAGATATGCAGTTATTTCTCTTCTTTTTTTTTTCTTTTCCTGTTATAAAGATCGGGATGCTCAGTCTGATAATTTTTTTTTCTTTTTCATATGATCATCATATAAGAACTTAGAGTAAGGTGTCATGAATACTGCTAGTTTGAGCAAGTCTTTTTTCACTTTTGATTGTGCTATTATACTGACATTGTTTGTCTTTTAATGAATTCAGCCTCTCCTCAAAGAAGACTTCTGCTGCTTGATTTGAAGCTGATTGATAGGTTATTTTTTGTTCAATGTTTTGATCTCAGGTTCATGAAATGGCAATGGTTTCAGCCATCCAAGAAGCTCAGAAGGATAACCTCAGAAGTTTTAATGATTATATGATGGAAGTGTTGGAGGTTAGTATCATCCCCTTTCGAGTGTAATGGAAAAGTATTTGCTGCTGTATTTTTCTCTTATTGGATTTATGTATTTTATATTGTTCATGTAAGTTGCCATCTATAGTTTTGCAACTCTTAAGACAGTTTTAACTCTGGTTTTCTTGCTAATTGAGTGGTTCTGTAGCACCAAAAAACATGATAACATTTTTTGGTACATTGAACATAATCATTAACAAATTGATGACAACTAGGACAGTCTGTAGATTTTGTGCTTGTACAGGATTGATTGGTGGAGTCTAATGCCTTGCAGGAAGATTGGCAAAAGGAGAAATGAGACTTCTTACTGAGCTTGAGCCGGATTTCAAAATCACCTAAGACCAACATGATTGATAAAAGCATTAGTGGTTCTCATTCAGGTCAAATAGTTTCCATGGCTTCTAGTTCTTAGGTTTCATTAGGTCCTTCTGGCATGGGGCTTGTACCTTTAGCTAACAAGCCAGTTGTTGAGAAAAAAGTGTCAGTGTATGCTGAAGTTGTTAGAAATCTGAATAATGCAAGACAACAAGGCCTGCCATTTAAAGCAAGGTTGATAGTCTTTCCTTTCAATTTATAAAATGGTTGTCATTTTCCAAAATCATTAGCACTGGAATGTGCTCTTAGAATTTGTTTATTTGTTTCTTTAACGGTAACATGCTATATCTGTGTGCGCATGCACAGCTTATGTGGTTATTACACATTCCAGTCAAGTATTGTCCATCTTTCTCATTTTTGTTTGAAACCTTTCCTGCAGTGGGTGATTTTGATCTGATTTCTTTTAACCCAATCCTTTTTTTATTATTATTATTATTATTTACTTACGACTGTTAATTGTACATAATTGTTTTAACCTGCCACTGCTTTTAAGGCTGCTTATGAGAGTTTGGGCACTGAGGCATCTGGTGGCAAATCAGTTAACATGCAGAAAATATGGCATCTTATTCAGGTATGATAAAGAGTTTGGGTACATACTGTTGTTATTCATGTTTCTTGCTGTCAGATAAACGATTGTTGATAAACTAAATATTTCTTCAGGCATTAACGGGTGAGGATTCAACAATGCAATGGAGTGTCTCAAGAAAGATGTCACTAGTAATTGGGGCAAGGTGTCACCTGGAATGGGGACATTAGAAAAACATTATGGATACAATACAAAACCATCCTGCACCAGTAAGTATCTTCTCTAGCATTTTACTATTCTTCTGTTAATGACAACTGCAGATATCATTCTTGGTTGTAATAGTTAGGGCCAGGAACTTTTCTGTTCAATGAGTCTGCTGTTTTTTTTTCCTGTGTTCATTGTTACTTATTCTGATGACTTGCATCCAACGATGAATTTGGTAGTGTTGCTATAATTCGTCTCATTTGCAAAACTGGTATTAATTCTGTCAGAGCTGATATTTCATTCTTTGACCTCAATGCCGGCTGCTCTTGGAGGAGCTGTTGGAAATTTGCACAGAGTTTGTGCCTTTCTTCAGGTCTGCTTCTTGCTATTTGGCTCCAAATTGCATGTTCAACTTTGTTGCTTTAATCTTCTCTGCCTATAAGTTCTTGTTTTCTGTCTGTCCAGATTCGTTTAAGGGATTATGGAATTCTGGATTTTGATGCAGGTGATGCTCAGAGGCAGCCTCCTATTGATACCTGATGCAGGGTGGAGATGATAGGAATGGCTAAAACACAAAAGAATTGAAAATAGTCGAAAAAGATAACGCTGTAGAGATATTTAGGTTCTAGAAAGAAACCTTTTAGATAGAATAATAAAATAATAATCGAATACTTTGTAGCAACTCCCTAGATGCATATATATAGGCTAGAACTCCTACTCCTACTAGATTTAGTATTCCTAGTAAAATACTAATTAAGCTTAATCATAAAACTTATCCAAACTAAAACTCTAATCCTAAACAGTAATCTAATTAAACTAGAATTCCAAACATAGATCTAAATGGATTTCTTTATTTCAACAGAATTTAAAATGAAATAGAACTCTTAATTGTTAATGCTCCTGCATCAATACCACTTGGCAGCAGGTTTTATTTACTTTTACTTATTTTATTTAAAGTCAAATCCCTGATGAAACATCTCTTATAAGACGCGGGATATCTGGTTTTTGACTTTTTATTGATTATTTTAATGTTTTTTTTAAAATTTCATTAGTCTAATGTCGAACTACTCATGCAACTTACTAGTTTGAGCCAGTTCTGAGCCTCGATGATAAAACTTGTCAAGTCAGTATCAGATAGTGTTTGGTTATTTTTCCTGACAATGTCAAGAACAAGTTTTACTTATAATATATTTATTTTGGCATGTGATATCTAGGATTTTGCAGGCTTTTGAAGTATATATCTTGAATGTACTATCTCTGTACTTACTATAACATCTGGAATCAATTAGATTTCTGACCTTTAGTCCTTTGAATTAAGCTGCTAGGTGAATCAATTTAGTTAAAATAAACATAGAGCAGGGTTTTGAAATATTTCAGTTTCTCTTCCAAATTAGTTTTGCTTTTTCTTTATTAAAGGGACATCTATACTCTTTTTGTTCAAGACATCTTTTGTATAGTTGAGAGATAAGATCTAGATTATTTTACTATGCCTTGAAGTTTTAGTTCTTTGTTTATTTGGTTTTACGAAACAGGGGCACTGTTCAAAATAACAAATGAGTGTAAAGAGATGATTAAAAGGCTTTCTTTCTCAGATTTCATTTTCCCATCTAAGCTTGATTTATTTGCTATTTTGGGTAAACTCTACATACACCCTCTGTGATTTGGATGCTTCCCACGTAATGCCCCAATGCCTTTTCTCTCAGTTAGCAAAGAAGTTCCGTTCCCACATGGAGGTACACCATTAATTTTCCCAAACAAAATACAAAAATATCCTTAGGTAGTAAAATTATGAAAAATATTCTTAAGTGTGAACAAAATAAAGTTCTTTTGGATTGAGGGTATTTTGGTAATTTTGCCTGGTGAAATTAATGGTCTAACTCTAACCTCCTGTGAGAATGAAACTTTGCCATGGGGCTAACCGGGGAAAAAACGCACAGGGGTGCTATATGTGGGAAATGCCCAACTCACGGGTGTAAGTGGAGCTTACCCTTTTTTATCCTTGTTTCTCTTCCCAATTGTGTAAGTTCCACTAAGAATCCTACCTTTTTTTGTAACAGATTTATTTTTGCTTGACGACTAGTTACTTTGATGAAGCAAGACAATTTGCCTTATCATGCTGTGCTTCTCACCGGCTTGTACTGCTGGTATTAATTTTTACTGTTTAATTCATTGTGCTTGACGATTAGCATTACTTATTTCTTCTTTTTTGGCAGCTTACAGAATGGATTAACAGTGGAGGCATGGTGCCAGTGGATACTGCAGATGCTGCTGCAGAAGAGTGTGAAAAAATGTTCAGAATGGGTGATCGGGTTGGTTGAGCTGCGTATGACAAGAAAAAATTGCTGCTCTATGCTATCATATCCTGTTCTCGCAGGCAAATTGACCGTCTCCTAAGAGATCTACCATCACTTTTCAGTACCATAGAGGATTTCCTATGGTCCATGTTGTCAGCTAGCACACGACTCTCCTGGTGGAACCTCGTCTGTTGTTCTGAAGGAGGGTTTATTACCATACACTCTTGATGATTTGCAAGCTTACCTAAACAAATTTGAGGCATCATATTACACAAAAAATGGAATAGGACACTCTAGTATGCCCGTATATATTGCTTTTAAGTATCCAATTGTTATCGGCTATTTCATACTTGTCTAAAGAAGCAGGTGATGAAGAATACAACATTGATGCTACCCTCACAGCAATTGTGCTAGCAGACAATGGGGTCCTTTCTGAAGGTGCTGGAGCTGGACAAAAACTAGGGGTGATGAATGTTTACGCAGAAGCATCCAGCATTATTAGGCAGTATGGCTCTATGCATCTACGGCTTGGTAACCTTCAAATGGCTCTAGAATATTATGCACTAGTTGCTGCTGCAGTTGGTGGTGGACATGTATCATGGACTGGGAGAGGTAGTGTGGATCGGCAAAGGCAAAGGAACTTGATGCTGAAGCAGTTTCTTACCGAGCTGTTGTTACGAGATGGTGGGATTTATCTTTTACTTGGTTCAAGTGGTGCTGGAGAGGAAGTTGAACTGGGACGATTTTTGACTGATCATAAATCAAGACAACAGTTTCTGCTTGAAGCTGCCCGCCAGTGTCAAGATGCTGGGCTGTACGACAAAGTCAGTCTCTCTCTCTCGCTCTTTGCTTCATCAATGTCCATGTTTTTGGTAATTGGTATCAACTTAAACGTGCAAACTTTGTTTTTAATTGAAGCTGAAATTTTGGTAAATATTGACAATTCAAACAATCATTGACTTTGATACTCGCAGTTTTAATGTTGTATCTTTATGGGTTTCTCATTTGACCTTAGGTTGTTTTTTTACCATTTTTTTTTCTTTTATATAACTTCTTTGTCCAAATTCAGTCTATAGAAATTCACAAGAGAGTTGGGGCATTTTCAATGGCATTGGATACAATAAATAAGTGCCTCTCTGAAGCAATTTGTGCTCCAACACGTGGTACATTGGATGGAGAAAGTCGAACTGCTGGGCTTGTTCATTCTGGCAATGAGATCTTAGAGACCTTCAGATATTATCCTGAAGTCAGGTTGTCCCAGTTCCATACATCCACTTGTTCTTTATCAAAATTTGGCTGTTCAAATGCCAGGTTATACATGTTTGTTATCACAATTTCACAGGGATTTTACTTTTATTGTTGTCCTACTTTGTGATAAATGCTTGTAGTAATCGTTTAACTTCCTTATTCTCTTTCTTGCCTGAGATCAACTTTGCTAAGACTGAGGCAAGTCAACCCCAAAAGACAGAGATTAAGCTCCAAATAAGAATCTTGAACTGTCTGTATGTTAAAATACTATGCGTGCCTTATTTCTTATTTGGTAGAAATTTTCTTTGTTAATGATTTACCCATTCGCTAGTAAATTTGGAAAACATATAGCAGCAAAGTTTGTGGGTGCAGTGCATAAATAGTCGGTGATTTATGTATTCATTATGAACTTGTCTAATAAATTGCCACTGGATATTTCTCTACGTTTTCCTGTGAGTTGTGATACATTTTGTGCATTCTTTGCTAGACTTTTTTCTCAGTTGTTTTCATAGTTAAATATATGTATATATTTTATTTTTATAGTGTTTTATCATCCTGCTTTCTCCTGACATTATTGCAACATGGATTTATTGTGGTGCAGTCTCCAAGGGAGGGAACATGCTTTGGAGCAACAGACAGTATTGCGGCAGCTTGAAGCAGTACTGTCTATCCACAAGTTAGCAAGACTAGGCCAGTATCTTGATGCTCTAAGGTAAATTGCCAGACTTCCTTTTCTTCCATTGGATCCACGTGCGCCCGATATTTACTTAAGATGTATTTAAGAATTTATCTCATCATGTCCAAGCTTGTGTGCTGGACCTGCTAAACGTTGTGCTGACTTGTTTGGAAAATGTGACTGATAACAGATGGATCACTTCATGCTATGAGAGCAAAGGTATACCGGTATTTTTAAGTAGCAATCTCAGTTAAATGTTTCTATTATCAGAGATGGGTGCTTAATTCTGCTCTTATTTCATGCATTTTGGATTAGTAATTTTACTTGAAATGATTGGTTAATTCTTGCTTGCTTTGGGATCGCATTTCAAAACAACAAAACCAAAAACCTGACCCTTACAATCCCGGCAGGTTTGAGGGAAGACAAAGCTAGTATAGCATCAGCATCCTTGGTAGTTGATGATAGGGGTTTGTAAGTATAATGGTTGTATGTTGGTGTTTGCAGATTGCTACCTTCCTTGCAAATAACGTGCAACAGAAGTGGCCTCGCGATTTATATGAAAAGGTTGCCAGAAGCTTATAAAACAAATCCTCGGTGGTGGTTTGAACTGCCCTTCTGCCCAAGCAAATCTGGCCGTATGCAATGCATGTCTTGGGTAATTGGTGCTAGTGAAAAGGGTTGGAGATCGGCACAACTCCCTTCGTACCCGTGACCTATAATTGCGTGGATATTAAAAGAGTTGAAATGCATCAGTATAGTTTATTTGTAATCAGTTTTCCATTTTAATGAGCTAATATTATGGTCACTTTTAACTGTGGGCTGCTTATTTAACCGTGTTGATAATGTCCATTTCTGTTCTTATCCCTGCATGGTATTGTATACCTTTTATCGTTTTGAGCTAGAATTTTTTTTTCAAATTTACAAAAATCAGTGTAAATTAGTTCCAATTTTCTAAAATGTAGACTTTCTTATCACGTTTTTTAAAAAATTGTGATTTTGGTTAGGTTATTCACATTTTTTACATTTAATTATTTGGGTTGCAAATTATACCTAAAGTACTTACATTTTTCTAATTGCAAGAAAATGCCCAACATTTTTAAGGCTTAACTTTTATTACGAGTAAAATTGAGATCAATATCCCAATAACCTTTGGCGTCAGTGAAGTAAAAATCATTAAGCAGGATTTTTTATTTATTTAAAAAGGAGAATAGGTTCTTAATGATGTCTTGTCGTAGCAAACATGCTTTTTTTTTTGTTCATTGTAGCAAGCATGCTTAAATGCATTAAAGTCTATCCAATCAATAGTATTAATCTATAGATATTATTGTCATGATGAGTCTTTGGTTACTTTAACCTGATTATAAGGTTGTTAAGGTTGGTGTGTTCAGAAATGACATTTTTGCAATATGTCCGTATTTGCCATGTATAAAATATAGCATCCATAATTCCATAGGGTTCATCAATAGTATTAGGTGCTTGGTCGTTTTTTTATTATTAAATTATTTTTAAGTTGTTTTCATATGGCTTATTTTATCAATTTTCCTTTTCGATTTAAATTTGATATTATTATGAGTTTTAGTGAATTGTTTTGATTTTTGTGTTCTTCGTCTGCTCTTAAGTGCATTACATGAGATAAAATAAGTAGTGCATTTTATTTATAGCATAAGATCTTTTTAAATTCTTTAAAAGAATTGAGTAATTTGTTAATAATGTTAGAGACTTCTATTTGTTCATCAATATTTATTCACTTCACATCAAACATCTTGTCCAAGCATTCAAAAATCACAGAGGTTACTTCACAAGGGACTTATTGTTCACCATTTGAAATTTAAAGTGCTAAAAGCATACTTTTTGGATACCGCTTCTTTAGTGTTATATTTTTGTTGCATTGCCTTTAAAATTTTATTTGCTAAAGAATAAGTTTGATTATAATAATCGTACAAATTATCAGAAAGACAATTAAGTAGATAATTTTTGTGGTAGTCTTGATTTTCTCCATTTTTTTCATTTCTTTTCATGTTTAGATTTTTCTTCATCAATCATAGCTTCAATTTTCTTATTAGAAGTGCTAAAAGCATACTTTTTGGATACAGTGTCATATTTTGTTGCATTGCTTTCCAATTTTTATTTGCTAAAAAATAAGTTTGATCGTAGTGATTGTAAAAATTGTTGAAAAGACAACTGAGTAAATAATTTTTGAGGTAGCTATGATTTTTCTCCCATTTTTTAAAATTTTTTCATGCCTAAATTTTTCTTATTAATCATGACTTCAATATTCATAGGATCTTTTCCACCCAAATATAGGGGACACTCAAACAATAAAGATGAGAGAAGCCTGGAGTAAGACTCCGGCAACACTCCGATGCTTAAGTCAACAAAATGGATTGTGAATAAAGAATTAAGAAATGATGAAGTACTCCTAATGTCTCATACCTTAGAAGTGTTACTATTACCTCTATATATAAGCCTTGATGGAAGTTCTACTTTACCTAAAACTCTAGGCAGGTAAAGATGTGATGGCAATCAAACTTATCTACTAGTGTAGGGATTAAAGTTATCCGACTATTCTCCAATGCTTATCTCCTCATGGAGATTACGTTTAGTGACTAAGCGATGAGGGGATATAAAAATTGCCTCCCAGGGATATGGACAGTTCTAAAGTGACTGTTCATAAACCAAAATAATAATGTTCATTAGGAAAATGGCGATCTAGAAGTATCATGTTGCCTCAATAATGTCAAGTAGAGACGAGCTTAGCGGGTCGATTATTTTTTTTAGAATTTAAATTTTAAAAGTGACAAGCAAATCAGTGCATTAAATAGGGTTAGTTCATGGTGCCAATAAGAAAATGACACATGGCCTCAGCTTGTGAACCGTACATAACGATTTTTGAAACAGCACAAGTATCCTTACAAATAGCCTTCACGTCATTTTACCCACACACCAGTGAAAATCAAAATTTCAAGCTTTCTTTTCATCTGCGCTTCACCGATCTTTAAGGTTTCCGCCATAATTTTCTGCAAATGTTGTATTTCATGCACTGAGTATTTAGTTGTCTTAGTTTAGGTAAAAGTTTTTCTATTCTTTTATTACAGCAAAGTAGGATTTGTAATTTGTTCTGGGTAGGTCGTATAGTCCTGCGACAGACTTGATTCTTGTTGAAATCAGTTGGAAAAAAGAGGAAATTGGATGTGGGTGGTAGAGAAGTTGTAAGGTAGCTATTTGTCAAACATTAATGAGAATAGTGACTGACCATTTACTGTGGTCGAAGAAAAAGTGGATGCCCCAATGACAAGGGTAAAGTCCAAGGGGCGGAACAAGCACAAGAGGAAGGTAATAATAGAGGGCAGGGTCAAAGTTCTACCAGACGAGACTAGAGTAAAGAAGGTGAGTGAGCGCCAACCAGTGCAGCGCAAATAGATACCAGTATAGAGGACGCTTTTGAAGGTGCGATCAATATGGCGACTATGAAAGAGATATTAATAGAATAGGGATTCAACTTTGGCGATTCAAAATATTAAACCCCATATTTGGTTAACCCATCATGAGAGTCAAAGAAAGCATTGTGCCTTTTTACTTGCACATTTTTAGGAAGGGTTTCATTTCTTTTGGAACCGTTCTTCTGCGATATGCTAAATTAGTATGAAATATCATTAAACTAGCTAAATCCAAATGCATGGGTGATGTTGCTAACATATTTTATCATCTGCAAAGAAAAAGGTTGGGTTCAGTCTATTGAGGTGACGTGACACTTGTTCTCTTTGAAAAGAAAGGATAAGTGCTAGTATTATTTATAGTCCACTAGCAAGAAGATGACAATCGATATTCCATCCAATGCCTATGTTGCTAATGAGCAATTTTTCTTAGTGTGCAAGCGATCTAATATAGAGTGAAGCTTTCCAGTTAAGTGAAATTCATGCTTGCCTATAAGTAACTTGAACTTCAAGCTGAGTGAATTTAAGCTAGAACAGAATGAATTTTTATGTAGTTTTTAGTTTAAATGTAGGGACTACCTAACTCCCAGGAAGATCCAAAAGCGCTATTTGGGTGTTAGTCTTGCTAATCTACCAGCAAAGATTGTTCATCCCATTAAACATAGAAGTCAGATATGTTTGCCACCATATGGTAAGATTGTATTTTTTTATCGTAGTCTCTTTTTGTATAGTCTTAGTCTACATCTGGATTGCCCCAGCAGAAAGCTGGTACTCCTAGATTACCCCAATACATGACTAATAACACTGGGTCGCTTGCATATAGAGAGAAAGTTTCAAGTTGGTTAAACTTAGATCAATACTCAACTTTTATAGAAAAGAGTGTGGAGACCTCAGAGGGGGCATCTATTATTGTTGTGAAGGGTATATATTAACAACATTTTTAATTAAAAACTTAGTGTTCCCTAGCTTTAATTTTTTATTTTTTTCATAGGTATGGATCGTACCATTCGCGTTGCACTAGTCGTCTCTGAAGCTATCAAATAGTTACCTCAAAAGCAACGAGAAAAGGGAAAAAAAAGTAAGAGACAGCCAAAGCGAGTAGTTTACGCTAAAGAGGGTTACCTTCGAGCCTCTTATTGCCTTCTCGACTGAAGTTAAAATCGTTTCCCTTAGTGACTCCTCTACCGCAAAAGCTATGACTTTCACAAGTTGTAGAGTAGAGGCTTTTGCTACTAAGATTTATGCTACTCTGACTTCTACAGCCATTTTTCCCCCTAAGCATACTGTGCTTTCAACTAGGGCAAGTGGGTCCACTTCAGAGAGTATCGATTGACATTCATAGAGGCACAATCCTGAATTGAGTGCTAGGATATTAAGTGACAGGGAAGTCACTTGCAAGCAAGGAAACAAAGTTGTTTGTCCCACATATATGGAGTTCCTGATGACAAAAAACCTAGTCGCCAGAATAGAATCCACTCTAGCTTGCATAATAGAAGTGAATTTTTATTTATTTCATAATAGCTTTTTTGTTTGCGTTCATTTCTAACTCTATTCATGCAAGGTCTGCATAGTCAAGTGGCCCTCATTTTCCAAATGTTAATATCACTGTTGCACATGAAAATGTGTGAAAAGAAGCAGCTGTGAACAAGGCTAGGGCAAAAACGCTTAAAACACAGGTTGATGAGTTAACTATAGAGAAAAAGACTTTTAATGATAGTGCTAGGAATGCTGAAGAAAAAACAATAATGTTAAAAGCTGACTTCAAGGAAATAAAGATGAAGCTTGAGTCTGTGAATGCTGAAATTGAAAAGTTGTATAAGGAATTAGAAGAGTCTCAAAAGGCTTATTCAATGTGCGATTCCGACTTGATGTCTGCCACGGTCAAGATTTTTGAACTTAAAATGCAACTAGTGAGTATAGAATCCCTTATTTAGAGTGAGCTTAATTCCTAAAGGGATACTCTTCTAGACCAAATGCTGGCTTGTGGAGGTGAATATCAAAATAGTGCCTTGTATGGAGTACAACTTCTTTAAGGTCCACTAGACTTAAAAGACATTAGATTCTTGCAGCTCATTGCCCATCCTTCAGATTTTAACATATTAATGCCCTTTCAACAACAAGTCGAGAAGATATGTGTCAAAGATTCAACATTTATTACTTTTGTTTCTGAGGAGAAAACTAAAAGAGAACAAGGAAATAGACCAACCCGATGAGCAAGTATATCGAGCCCCTTCTAGTTAGGGTGTCTTTACCTTTTTTTGTAACTTTTGTAATTTTCTCTTAGAAATAATAAAATTTTCTTTTATAAATGTTGCTTAAATGTTACTTTGTTTTTTGAATGCAATGTAGGCCTTTGATAGCTTTTTGTTGTTTTAAGTAGATCATGCAAGGTATTGTTAGCCTATAGTGCCTTAATTAGACCGTTTGAGGTCTTGTCAGCCTGTAATGGCTTTATGTTACCTCAATTAGATCGTGTGAGCTCTTGTTAGCCTGTAATGGCTTTGTGCTACCTTAATCAGACTATGTGAGGTCTTGTCGATATATAATGGATTTATGTTTCCTTTGAGTTATGATTTCATTCATTTGAATCGTATAAGGTTTTATTTTGGCTTATGTTAAAGTTTTTTAGCCTTTAGTGGCTTAAAGAGACCACGAGTCTATTGTACGACAAGTAGACACTTATTCATAAGAACTTGAAAACTTTATTATATGAATCTTATACATAATATTTTTTGAGGTGGATAGCATTCCATGTGTTAGGTAAATGTTTCCCAGTCATGTCAATTAATTTGTAGGCTCCAAAACCTATCACTTTTGTATTTTGGTAAGGTCTTTCCTAATTAGGGGATAGCTTTTTCCTTTCCCTTGTCAGTATGCTCGCTCGCAGTTTCTTAAGACTAGATCACCAACTTGAAATTACCTATGCTTCACTCTTTTGTTGTAATATCTTGATAGTTGGTGTCCTCTGATTACCATACATGCCGTGGCATCTTTTTCACTTTTTTTACATAGACCAAGGTTTGCTTTCAAATGTAGCTTGTTGAGTACTAAATTAGTAATAGCTATTCGAATGCTATGGACTCTGATCTCTGCTGGAATAACTGTCTCGATACTACAAACCAGACTGAAAGGTGTAGCTCTAGTTGCTTGACATTTAGTTATTCTGATCGCCTATAATATTCTTGGCATTTTTTCTACCCATACCCTTTTAGATCATCTAATTTCTTCTTAAGTGGATGGAGTATATTTTTGTTCATAGCTTCCACATGTCCATTGGACTAAGGGTGTGTGATGGAACTTTGTACCAAGTTGAAATGAAATTTTTTGCAAAAAATTTTTAATTTGTCAGCAGATAGGTGCTGTCCATTATCTGCTATAATATCATTAGGAATCTTAAATCAGCACACGATGAATTTCCAATAAAACTCTCTATAGTTTGGGCTGTTATTGTAGCCACAGGCTTTGTTTTTACCTATATTGTGAAGTAGTCATATCTAACAACTAAGAATTATTGTTGTGACGTTGCCGGTGGAAAGCAACCTAATATGTTAATGCCCCATACATAGAAATGCTAGGGGTTGAAAATTTGTTTAAGTGTTTCAGCAGGCTGCTTAGGAATTTTTGCAAACTATTGGCACTTGTCACATCTTTGAACTAAATTGGTGGCATCATTCCTTATTGTTGGCTAAAAGAATCCTTGCCTAAAGGCTTTTTGTATTAGTGCCTTTTTTCTTAAATGGTTTCCATAAACTCTTTCATGGATTTCTCTTAATACATATTTTGCTTTCTCTTGATCTAGGCACCTGAGTAAGGGATAAGTGAAAGACTTTTTATATAAAATACCATTAACAATGGCATACTTGGATGTCTTTTTTTCTAATTACCTTTTCTATAATGGGGCTTCTGATGCAATGTTATCTTAGAGAAACACTATTATTTCAGTCATCCAGTTCTCTCTAGTGTTCGTGTTTATTTTAAAAATATGTCGATCATAAGCTGGCGATCTAACAGATTGAAAGAGGATTCTTCCTTTGCGGTCGGTCTCCAGACTATTCACCACTTTAGAAATTACATCAGCTCAACTCTTTTGATCGTAGAGTATTCACTTGAATGTAATGTGATCAGAGGTCTTAATTAGCTTAGAGACCATTTAATGGTCTTTGGCTGAGGTCTGGTCTTTGACTTCATATTCCTTATTGATTTGCTTTGCTACTAACTGGGAATCAGTATAAGCCTCTAAATAGGTGGTGCCTAGGTTTTTAGCCAGCTTAATTCCTACTATTAATGCTTTATATTCTATGGCATTATTTGAAACTGCAAATTGGAAGGACAAGGCATAGTGCCATTCATGGCCACTAGGATCAACAAAGAAGATGCTAGCTCCCGATGTTTCCCATTTAGATGATCCATGAGCATAAAGTCTTCATAAGTTTTCTCGTTTTCATCTTGAGAATTGGGGATTTGACTATTGAGTTTTTCATTGTTATTCCCCAATGATGAAGTTTTTTCAGTTGTGTCAAGAGTTCAGCGAGTTGTAAGAAAGAGCACTCAACGACAAAGTCAGCCAATGCTTATGCTTTGATTGTTCTTTTGGGGCTGTAGATGTACCTAAATTCATTCAATTCTATGCTCTATCAGATCATCCTTCTAGCTGGATCGACTTTTTGTAACATACCTTTTATAGAATGGTCTTTAAGTAAAATGATGAGGTATGCTTAAAAATATTATCATAATCTTCTGGCAGCTAAACAAATGCATAGAGTAGCTTTTTGATTTTTTTATAGTTGACCTTACTTGCTTGAAGTGCCTTGCTGACATAGTAGACTGGTTGTTTAGTTCCACTTTTCTCTATTACTAAGATGGCTGCAACCGTTTCATCGGACACAGCAAAGTACATAAACAAGCCTATGCCAGGTTAAGGGCTTGCCAATAATGGTGGTAAGCATAGATAATGCTTCAGTTCATCAAATGCTCTCTGGCACTCTTCTGTCCACTTATATTCGATAGCTGCCTTAAATAACTTGAAAAAAAAAAAAGGCATTTGTTGGCTAGCTTTGAAGCAAAATAGTTGAGTGCAACTGCTCTCCCCGTCAATCATTGTACTCACTTTGTTAACCTGGGTGGTGCCATTTCTAATATAGCCTTTATCTTCTTCGGATTTGCTCCTATTCCTTTCGAAGACACCATGAAGCCTAAAAATTTATCAACTGCTACCCTAAATGTACGTTCTGCTAGACTAAACTTCATATCATACCTTTATAGGATCTCAAAGATTTTCTTTTAGATCAGCAATGTGTTGTTTGATCGACTCACTTTTTACAAGCATACCATCGACATAGACCTCCATGGATTGCCTAATCTGATCTTTGAAGATTTTATTTACCAAGTGCTTATAGGTAGCTCTTGTATTTTTAAGTGCAAAAGGCATAACTTTATAACAGAAGATCTTTTCTTTTGTGATAAAAGACTTTTTGGCTTCATCCGATGGATTTATCCTAATCTGATTGTATTCGGAGAAAGCATCCATGAAGAAAAGAATATGATACCCTACTGAGGAGTCGACAAGGCAATCTATTTTTGGTAAAGGGAAACTATCTTTAGGGCAGGCTTTATTAAGGTCAGTGAAGTCAACACACTTTCTCCACTTTTTGTTTGACTTTTTCATCATTACTACGTTAGCCAACCACTCTGGGCACATTAACGATGGCCAAAAGTTTGTTAGTTTCCCCTCTGACTGCTCGAATCCTTTTTGGAGCAAACTTTCACTTTTTTTTGCTATACTAGATTCGCACGTGGGTCAACATTTAACGTATGCATGACCATGTTTGTATCAATGCTAGGCATATCTACAGCTGACCAACCGAAAATGTCTACATGGTGTCACAGAAAGTTTGTCAGGTTACTCTTGGCCTTTGGTTCTAAAGAGCCTTTAATTATCGTGAACAAGTCACAGTCTAATGGGTATAGTGAAATTTTTGCTGTTTCTTCAACTGATTGAGGTTTTGGTTGATGAAAGTCATCTCTAACGTCCAAGCTTTTAAGGGTCAAGGTATTCAAATTAGTTAGCGTTATTGTACTTACTAACAATTTACTCTCTGCCAAAACTTTCATATCTTTGTTAATGGTGCCTTGGTTTTTTATGTT
>JBBYHM010265136.1:2184-22540 GCA_038381775.1 Adansonia rubrostipa | reverse complement strand
ACTTTTGTGACAGGTTTGGGTCAAAAGGTGTGCTTAGAGGAGAGCATATTAATATTAGGTTTCTTTAAGGAATCAACTTTCCATACTTTGATATTTCAAAACTCCATTAGTTGCAAAGTTTGTTAGAACCATCGAATAAATACTATGAGAGATTAGTACAATTATTTTACAATAACATTAACATAGGAACAAATGATACTTTACCAAAATGTTTCAAAAACATTACTGAGATTACAGATGTAACTTATTTTTATACTTATGTTTAGGGAAAGGAACTATTAGTTAGTCCTAGAAGTTTGTGTGAAGCATTTGGGGTGGATTTTGTGCCATATAATCAATGTGAACAACATATGAGTGGGTCTATATTAGATCATGCGAAAATTGTCTTCAAGGACACATTTCTGAATTGGATTAAGACTAATGAAAACAGTCTATATATACATGAAAAACTTGCACTTGATCATAGTTCACATATTGATCCCCAGAGGAAGGAAATTTGCCATGATGACTTACAAAGACATATGGCTTATGTCTTACTTGATGAGGGGCAAAAATCCTAGTTTCCATTTCATTATTCCATAAAAAATCATGGCAACCTTAACTTAGATAGGACAATCTTTCCTTATGTATCCATTATTATTGAGTTTATGCAATGCTATAGCGTTATTACCATGAATGAAACAAGATCTTTAGAGTCTAAACTTGTAGAGCAGGGAAGACAAGCCTGAAGAAGGCTGGCCTTGACATTGATCAAGGGAAATGGGTGGATACGGCAAAAAGTAAACAAAAAAAATGCTGAAGTTAGGTGGACCTTTAGTGTCGGCCACAACATGCATACATGCCAGAAGAGATGACTCGCCAACCATGTTAGACATTTAGGATAACATAGAGTCACTGAGCACAAAAGTGGGCAAAATAGAGGAAAACATTGAAGCCATAAAGTTAAATGTCAAAAGCTTGGGTAGATAAATTGGTTTTTTAGTTGACTTTGTGAAACACTAGGTCACGAACAAATTATCTACTAGCAAATGAAGACAACATTAGCATTGCTCAGCATAAGCATGATTGGAAAAATAATGCATTTGGAAATAGCCACTTAAAGATATGAACTATTTATTGGCTTCATTGATGAATTTATACTTTTTTCCTAGCCATTGCTTAGTTTAATTATGGAGTACATAGGAAATAACCATATACCAAGCGACTAACTATCTAGATTGAAGATAAATGACAAGGACTGAATTATAATAATCCTCAGCATGCGCACAAGACAAAGAAACTCATTGTTCTGGATGTCAAAGTGGTCTTGGCAGATATAGTCCTTTCCTTTAAACTATCTAGAGGATTTCAAAGGGAAAAAATCCACATACAGGCAAGTACACCAGTCATTGCAGTAGCATTATGGCAGCAACACATTATATTCAATTAATTAGGTTTAGGGTGCTTGTATCTGTACATTAAATTACATAGAACAATTGAAATGAATTACTAATGTTAGCTAGGGAAATGGTTGTGTTTAATTAAGTTGTAACTCAAAGATATATATTGATAATAAAAGTGTATTTTCCAACATACATGACCCTTCAATTAAATGCATATACAGTTTCCTTATTCAAAATTTTGATGATTAAATACGGTTTTGTGAGCAAATGCTCAGAAAATATATTCTCTAAAATATTCCATAAGTTATTCAATATGCGCCTGGGGGGAATCAATTCTTTTGTCGGCTATATCTCCTTTTTATCTTTAATAAGATGAGAGGGGCCCTAGGATATGCTTTGCATGTGGACAACAGGCTTTTTAAGTTCTATAAATGTGCTTTGCATATGCTTATAGGCTGATCCACACATTCAATTTTATGCAACAAAATCATGCATCTACAGCTTTAACCTTTTAGCATAGCTGGATTAGTTTTGTAGTAGTTGTTAATAGAAGCTAACTAGCTGTATCTATGATGTATCCTAAAACATGTTACTTCCATTTTACAAGTATAGATATATTATATCGTCAATGCGACCATTCTCATCGAAAATATAATACTATATTTCTAAATAACTTTCATTTTTATACAAGAGTAACGTCATTCTTAGAGATATTTACTAACAATTAGTGTCCATTACTCTGGTGTTATTAATCAAGCAAATCATTCTTCCCCTTTCTCTACTAGCAATAGCATGAATTGTTTACAAAATCCCCATTACTGAAAGTTATTCCCCATAAGCATAAGTCGTATCCTCAAAATTTTTTAGTATTAAATAAAACCAACATTTGCCATTGCATATTTGGTAATTATGTCAACGATAAACCATGAGTTGTGAAACAAAAAATCTTTACTACATGCACTGATAGCAACTGTAGAAAGAAAGAAACTAAAAACTTTGATGAGGGCTTGTGTGAGTCATGACAGTCATCTTCTTTTTTATGAATCATAAGGCATACATTGGAATGAATATGATTGTCCTCTTTTCCTCAATCACTTCTCTAAGTATAATCATTTTCTTCCCTTTGTCCTTGATATTGGACCAGAAATTGGGATTCTATGCAGCAAAGATTTTTGCTTTCGTGGACTCTGAAATGTGTGGAGATGTGTGACGGTTATGTACAATCATCGCTGATTCATCCTAATATCATTAAATTTACAAGGCAAGTTTTATACATTATCATTTTACGTAGTAGTGGGGAATTTGCTAAAACATCCACGTAGGGGCTACGGGAGAAAAATGGAGGACTTATTCCTTGATTAACAAAGATATCAAATAGACGATGATTGTTAAAGTTAAGCTTTGACAATACGTGAACTGAACATTGTATTACATTCCATAAATAACATATATGCAGCAATTTATAATTGATCCTCATTCCTAAAATATTTTTTAGTCCTTGTTGCTTTGTCTAACTATTGATCATCTTATGTTAATACAAACTCGCTACATTTACTTGATGTAATGGAAGTAATGTGTATGATTTATGGCACCTTTTCTAGCAATAACAATAGATTGAAGTTTAGATGTTGCAACTGATCATTAAATATTATAATAAATTAAAGCTGAAGATGTTTAAAAGCAAAGAGGGAAATAATGTATCTGTACATATATTGAAACCTGAATATTACTATGTACATTACCAACATTAACAAGTAAATTTGTAAATGTGGTTGTCTATCCCCAAACCTATTCAAGCTCATCTAACGTAGATTTTAGCTTCTCCATCACTTTCATCTTCATCTCAATTCCTACCTTAAACTCATAATATATTTATCCATATACATCTGTCAAGTCAGTTGGAGTTCTTCAACAAGGATTGGCATGTAGCATCGATTGATTTCTATTTACTATACATCTTTTTTATACTCAAGGAACATATCATAGTTATAGTCATCGATCTCAAACCCAAAATATGATTTCATAAAAGTAATCGCATTCATGATCGCAAACTTTTATGGTGGGTTTGATCTTAATGAAACTTACTTTTAATTAGAATATCCATCAAAATTTTTGATTCATGGAGTGGCTCAACAAGAATAATTGCCCTGTATTGATTCTCTGTAGTCCTTAACCCTAGTAAGTAGGATCTACATATCCACATGCCTGAGCAACCTTATGCAGAAGGTCCTAAAAGTTAATTAAGATAATTTCCATTGGCTTACAACCAAAGCCTAAACATAAATGGTTAATAATAGTTAATGTGAAACCAAAAAACTGATTAAAAAACAAGATCTAATGGAAATGTGACTTCAATGGGGAATAAATAGGGTTTAAACTAAAAAGTTTTTTAAGATGGTTAGTAGTAGTTACTTTTAATCATAAAACCATACTATATGCCCTAAACCCTTTTCAACATGCTCAATACTCTATCCTTTTTCATAGTCCTTGGATCCAATATCAACTACGTGGAGAGTTTTAATCTGTAATTCCTGGAATCAGCCTGTACAAAAGCCAACACATTTGTTATGACACAAATGAAACTTCTGACTATCAATAACATGCGTACTTTTTGCCCTATATATTCACCCAATTCAGTGGTGGAATAATTTAACTAGTCCAAGCTTGCAAATGCTTAATTAAGAATACCCCCCAATCATCAGAACTGCAATACAACGAACAAACAAGTTAACTCTAAACCCATTATAAATGCTAACAAAAAAAAAGCTTAAACTGATATTATGATAAGGGACTCGGATGTACTCCTCATCTGACTGCCACTCAATTGTACGTGTCTCTCCTTATAGTGATGAACTCCATTTGCAATTGGATGGTTCCGTGCATGCAACAAAGTGAAGAAAACCTTTTGCTGTAATTAAAAACATATATCATGTTAGAATTGCCCTAAACTTTATCTCAAACTTATAAGCTCAAATGAGGATAGTATAAATTATGTATTCATAATGATTACCAATTGTTTAGAAATTGAATGTGGTCACTCCTTAAATATAACCTTCTTAAATCAATAATTACTATCTCAAAAGACATCGAATTAACACAATATGCAGACTAATGATTGTTTGCACATAACAACAAGCATAACTAATAAATTTATAGAGTATTAAAAATAAATCATAATTATTTACATATAGATGGAAATTATTTCATCGTACATGCATAATTTATACATACCAATTGAGCTTCTATTATTTTAGCATTATACAATTTAGCTGTGAGAAAAGTTTCAAAATGAATGGCCATATCAGGTCTACTCTTTCATCTAGAATTGTAATGGAGTATCACACCCTATACAAAAAAGTGACTGAATATTAACATGTGCTCACTAAAAGAACAAACCTTCAATGGAATTTCTCCATTCTGATGTACATGTCATCAGAAGACGCAATCTATATGGCCAAATGTGAGGTTAAAACAACCCATCATAGCTTTGATTTCTTAGTAACATATACTTTCTCTGCATTAATGAAATGAATATACATCTCCACAACCTGAAATATATGTACATAAACAAACTGTTATGTTAATTATGAGAATGTACAAGTACATTTCATGCGGTATGTACAATAGACAAGTTGAACATATCATGTTATTGACCTAATTGGATTTGGCTAAGGATAACATATGCATCCTTGTTACATTTTAATCATGCATTCCGTAGAGGGTTTCCCTACAACAAAGACAAGCAAAATGGATTTTTTAGTGTGATGGACACATTATAATGATTTTCAATATAAACACATATTTGTACAATAGTTATGTTGAACTCACGTGATAGGTGAGTTTTTCATCCCATGCATACTTGACCACCACTGTTTCAAGTTTTGTCAATGAGCTAAGTGGCTAAGTAACTAAATATGGTGATCGAAGGTTCACAATAGTCCTAACTACCCTTTGAATACATGGAGAAGTCCTGATCAAACTGACTTTTGCATTATCGTGTGTTTTTTCATTCACCAGATCCAGCATTAGATTCTAAAAAATTACAACCTCTTTGATACTCTGACATTCGAAGTAGAATGAAGGCCATTTCCTGCTAAACTACAAGCAATTTCCAATGATGTATACTGACATAATGGATAAGCTTTTGTCTTTTTGTCGATAGTTGTGACCTCTCTTTAAATTGGTTCTTGCATTTTATTTGTGTTAGGAGACATTTTCGAATTTCCATGTGATATGACACATTTACCAATGCCATCATATCGAGGAGATTATCTTTATTCAATCTCACAATTTCTTCGTTCTACTTCACAATCTCAACAGTACGTAACCTGATCCATTGTAAAAAAACATATAATATAAGATTATTGAATACTATGCATTAGTATACAGAGATTGAATAACAACATATTACATAAAACTATATAAAACATTTTATGAACTTTGTTGATGATGTTAATTATTAACGACAATCGAAAGTTATACCTTCGGATCCAACTGCAAGGATTTACTTTCCTTGTCACTTTCATCTGTGAGGGGTTCAAATGTCACTTAGAACCTGCATACTTAATTACATAATAGTTATGATGACAATAATCGTAATAATCACAAATATTCAATTTATTGTTATGATGCATAAGTATTTAAGCAAGAAGCAAAAACAAAAGAAGTCTTGAAGATATGACTAAACTTACTTGCCCCAAACCATAGCCCTAAACTCTTCCTCTAGTTGTAAGCATTTTATGAGAAAATGATCATCCCATTCGGTTATCTAGGTCATTGCATAAGGTAGGCATTGTTCAGATGGGATAACCCTTTCCAAATAAAACATCAATAAAAATTGTTCTATATTATATCTCCAATTGAACCTTACTATGATAAAGTGATATATTGAAATTAGTCAATTATCACTTGTGATACTTAGAGAAAAAATACGTACCCTACAATATAAGTTTTGTGTTTTCATCCAATGTACTTCGTAATAGCATTAACTAGGTTCTTCAACATAAACCCACCACAATTGTATGCCTGAATTTATAGTGGATCAAAGATGGTCTTCACCAACTTTATATTAACCTCCACCAACTTTAAATTAACCTCCACCTTACTCCCTGATACTAGGATAGCTTTTATGACATACAATGCAAATAGCCTTTTCCAATCATCTAGATCTATTACACTAAATAATAGATGCTCAACTTCCTGTAATGAATTAGAAGGTAACACTTTCTTGCACCATGCCTTAATCTTATAGCTCTTATCTATAAACTCTTCTGTAACCTTTATCCCATAACAAATAACACTGAACACTAGACTAACATTGACATCCCTAATTGCAATGACATGGTTGGGCCATCTCAAAGTATTATTTAATATGTCAAAATGTTGAATCATCTATAAACATAATTGGTGATGCAAAAGGGTTACCCTTAAACTCAAAAACCCTTCAAAACCTATTTCTCGAGTTGTATTCTCTTTTCTATCATCACCTATAATAACCTTTCTAATTAACCTAACAAACCTATCTAGACTACATCTCATGTGTAATTCACTATCAGGCTTCAATTTCGTACAGTATCATAGTAGGTGCATATGGCAATTAATATTCCATTAAAACATATGCTGTAAGGAAAAATAACTTCACCTCTACAACTTTCATTCTTTTTTTTTGCAGTCTTTCTTCTGCGATTTCGATCCATGTGTAACTTTGTTTTCTTAAACCTATAAATTTTTTATTATTATAAATCTAGAAAACTTTATATATATGTACATACATATATGTATATATATCTATTTTTCTACATAAAAAATAGTTGCTAAATTCATTTTAAATATATCCCCAAAATCACCATAACCTTCAATATGAAATCAATCCAAAATATGCAGACATATAACCAACAAACAACCAGCAAATAAGGAATCAATGCACTTAACTTAGCTTGCTTCCAATTTCGCTTAATCCTATTCCTAAAAGATTATATGAAGAGGAGACGAACAACCGCCAACCAAGACACATACAAGGCTTTAGGAATATATATACGACTATACACTTTAATGTACAAATTACTATAACTAAATGTACACATCAATCAACCACTCCCTAAATACTTTTAATCTCCTATACACAACAATGTGTCATGTAATTTTTTTATTCACTTTAACGTAATATATGTATAAACTATGTACGTATGACAAAACCAGGATGTATGTACTAGAAAACATAATGTACATGTCAATATAACTAAATGTACATATCATGACACAAAATGTTCATTTCACTCTAACTGAATGTACATTTCCTTATAACTCAATGTATGTATTATATGAATGATGGGACCTTCAATAGTACAAGTCACTATTACTTAGTTCACAAACACTTTCAAATTGCAGAATGCCACCCTAATTACAACTAAAAGATAGTCCATAGCTTAAAAATCAAACAAAACATTTCTAGAATAATGGCCAAACTTGATCACATGTTATACAAAACATTATCAATAAACCATCTCATAATTAAACAACATTGACAACACTCTTTCAAGATTAAAATAGTCTGCCATCTATACATTGTTATTATCAAAATGACAATACCAATTCAGTAACAATTAATAGTACTTTCTATACTAAAACTTATTTCTTAGATCTTTCTGCATTAATTAATCTTGCAAGCATAATTCTAACAAATATAGGAGCTACTACTTTATATGCAACCACTGCTAAAGGCGTTACAGCTATTGAAGGCAAGATTTCTATGGGAATTGTATCTGATAGCCATAGTTTTAATATAGACAGCAATATTACCTCATTATAACTTCACTCCAATACATGATCATTACATATGATGCAAACTGCAAATCATTCAATTCAAAAACATTGAATGTTTATGCTACCTAGTTTATAATATCACTCACTTATAACATTCTAAACTCCAATAAAGTAGTTTATTGCTAAGTTATCATGGGTTTTTTGCATCCAAGCATTATGTAATTAGTATATGTACAAAATTTATATAGTAATTTAGTCTAAATTACTATTTTTGCTTTATTTTCAGTTTTTGTCTAACTTTTTCTTTGCTCTACTTTAATCCTATATTCTTGGACTGATTTAATCTTAGTTTCGACAACCTTATTACGCAATACTATTTCCAAGTTTCATAACTAAAATAAATTCCCAAAATAATTCATATTTACTATTTAGAGATTTACTACTATTGACCACAATAATATAATCTTAAACATATAATGAACATATATAATTTTCTTTTTCAATTTCTTTAACCTGATATAAATACATCTATTGTCTTTAATTATATTTCCTTTTTTCAATTTTTTTTCAACCTAATACACATTAACATATATACTGACATTTTTACTGAGATGCTTAGGCAATAAAGACATCTAACACCTTTAATTATAAATTCCTTTTTAAAACTTAATGAATACCCAATATGCCTACCAAGAGAACAATAATTTGCATGCCATAATTTAGTTTTACATTGAAAAGTAACAACATCATACCATAACTTCCTTAAAATATGGCTTTTTCCAAATTTATGGAATAGGAAACACTTAAATCCACACGAACAAAAGAAATCAAGAATGATCGAGAAATAAGGAAAAAGGGGGATGCAAAATGAGTTGGGTATTTTAGGTCACCCATAGGGAATAGATTTGAACCAGAAAGAAGAAAAAGATAAATAGAAGCAGGTTATTTCAAGTAAGGCTTGAAATCATATTAGAGAGGGAAAATTAGGAAGAAGAAAAGTTGATTCTTTCATGTTACATTTATAAATGGGAATGGGAGGGAAATTTTAGATTATGAAGAAAGAGCCAATTCCTTTATACGTGGAATAGGAACTAGCTCAGGGAAGGAAAAAAAGTGGGATGAAATAAAGGTTTTCATTAAGGGTAGCATTAAACCTGTCAATTTGTGTCATTGTATTGTGTTTCATGTTGTGTCTCATTTTTGACATGACATAATTACATGATACATAAAAACAACAAGCTACATGTCAAACCTTGAAACACAAACACGATATGATTTTATATTTGTGTTACATGCAACACGACATGATTAAAATGTTTAAAATTGATTTGTTTAACATGATACGACACAATTATAATGTGAATAAAATTGATCCGTTATGTGTATGCCACACTATTAAACTTGATCTATTTAAGGTCAATACAACATAATATGAGTAACATGAAAACATGATTAGGACACAAATTACACAGAAACACAAATTTAACAAACTCTAAAATGTATAAAATTAGAGATTTTTGATTCCATGCTTCAAGTAAAAAAATAATGCTTTTTTCAAAACAATAAAAATAGACGAATAATAAAAAAATGCACGAGCAATCAGCGTATATGAAGATGAAAACCAAAAACTTTATTCCAACCCAAAACTTCATCTTTGCCCTAATTTTAAAAATAAGCCCTAAAGAATAAAAAGAATTTACCTGAAGATTTGAAGCCATTTCAAAGATCTCAGATTTGCTTTTCTTTTCTTAGGCTGATTGTTGATTATGGTTTAGATCTCAGATATGGTTTTCTTTTTAGTTTCATGAGAGAGAGAGAGAGCGAGAGAGAGAGAGAGAGAGAGAGAGAGAGAGAAAGATGACGACGACAACTACAATGGGATGATGAATGTTTAGACGATGAGTTGGGTTGGGTGGGAGTTGGCTTTTAGGGTTTGATTGAGGTTTAGAGTTAGTACATTTACTTATTATGTTAATTTTTTCATGTACTTTTGAATTAGTTAATTTTTTTTCTTTTTCTAAGATGGTTTTTATTTTTGAAATCTTTTTCATTTTCTAAAATGCTTGGATATTTATTTTTAAAAATTAGAATCTTTTAACTTACATTAGAATTTGGTATACTAAAGATAAGTATAGTTTTTATAGTTTAAAATAATAAAAAATGTTTATATTAAAATTATATTGGATATATGAAAATCTTAAACATAAATTCTTAATTAAATATTTAATTTAGTTAGTACAGATTAGAAAAGAGTAATTGAAATAAAGAATAAGTTATTCATTAATGTTTTTATTCAATGACTTGAATCAAATAAAGATATATAGCTGACGTTGAACAAAAAATTAGTATTTATGCATCAAGCTCTCGATGGACTCATCTAAGACTTACTCGAATTATCAAACAAAAAAAGAATTTTCATTTCGATTTTAAAAATAATTTAAAATATATATAAAAAATTTGTTAGAATAAATGCAATAGCTTATTAATATTAATTAGTACCTCCTATTTCCTAATAAATAATTTACTACTTAGTACTTACTATTAATAATAATAGGTTATTAGCCTAATACAAATCTACAATTTAATCTAAAAATCTGCTACAAATCATCTTAATAATTTAATATGTGATTTAAAATATGAAACCTATATTGCTATTAATTAATAAGATTGAGCTATACCTTAATTAGTTTATAAGGTAATTATATATTATTCTTATAATGATATTTATATTTATTAAATTAAATTTTTATTATATGATGATATTATTGATAACTCTATAAAATAGAGTTATTTAGTCTCATTATTCATATTAAATTAGCTAAGTCTTAGAGATTTTTATTTAAATTTTATTTATTTTTAGTAGTTTTTAATTTAGCATTGTTTACTTTTCTTATATTTTTATTGCTTAATTATTTAAATATTTTTCATATTTTTGTAGGTAAAATCCCAAAGGAGTTTCCAAAAGCACAGCAACTTAATCAATAAGTAAAGTGGACTCAATCAAGAAAAGTGATTAAGTTTGGCAATTTCCAAAAATAATATTTTTTAAGCTACTTGGAGACCAAGTTTGTACCTTCAGGTTTTTGCTTATAAATAGGAATCTTAGTATTAGACTTAGAAAAAATAACAGAGACAATCCTACATATTCTATAGTTTTATTTTTCTAGTTCTTGGAAGAGGAGAGAAGCCACCATAATATTCAAGAAGCTAGAGAGATTTTGGAGAAGCTTGAAGATCAAAGATCTGGCCAATCTTAATTTTCTATTTCTCTTTACTCTTTTTATCTTTCTTGTATTATTTATGATGGTGAAACTCCTTGGTTTTATATTTTATATATTTATTATAAACTAGATTTATTTTTCTAGGGTTGCAATGGAACTTAACATATAGTTTGGATTATTTTTTCTGATTTAATAATATTTAAGTTGTTTGTTCAATCTTGTTCTTAATGTTTCTAATTGCTTGATCACCAATTAGATTGATTTGGTAACCTTAATGAACTTGGACAAAGGAATTTTGTGTTTAGACCTGGATTGAATGACATATATTTCATGTTCATTTATTATGATGAATTGATCTGCATGCTAGTTAGGAATATACAAGCATGCCATATGTAACCAAATTAGAGTCTAAGCTTAATGAGTTTCTTTTAATTCAATTTGCATAGGAATATAGTAAATTGATTAAGAGATATATTTTTATAAAACCATCGAAAGATACTTGTAAATAAATTAAAACTTTAGGTTAACGACTGATTATCATTAGTCAAGTTAAGAGAGTAGGGTTTTATTCAAATAAAGTATTGAGGGAAATTGTAATCCTAGGCTTATGTTATTTATTATTATTATTATTATTATTATTATTATAATTTTTAATCGTTGTTTGAATAAGATTAAGTTGTTTTAATTTTAGTACTTAACAAATTTAGTATCAATTCTTAGTGGGATCACACTTAACTTTATCACTATATTACTTGTTGCGATACGTGCACTTGCGTGGTTAATTTCGAAAATAAGTTTTTGGCACTATTGCCAGAGAATTGTTTTACTATTTTTGTTAATATTTATAGCAATCAATCTTAGTCTTAATTCAAACTTTTATTTATCTTTTTATTTTTATTTTACGTAATCTGAGAAGATGGCGTTCTATAATTATCAATGGTTATCTGAGGAAGTTAAACAAAGGAACGCACTAAATGCCATATCTGCACAATTGGTCATAATTTCTGGGAAATTGGACAATTGAATGCACATGCTATCAAAAGACCGTTTAAAACTTACAAATTATGAGGGGGAGCGCATACTAGTGATTGTTGTCCAATTTATACTAAACCCATTCAATATGTTTGAAACTACAGTATGTAGCACGATTATTATTATTCCAACATTTATCATCCGAATTGGGGCGATCATCCAAATTTTGTTTGGTGCAACACTCAAGGGCCTTCACATGCAGTTGATCCAACATTTCATTAAGGTTTTCCACAGCAAGCTCAAAGTCTTTTCCTAGAAGAAAATTTATTAGTGGAAGAGATGCTTATACAATATATGGTAAAAGCAAAAAGTCGAGACGCTATCATTTAGAGTCTAGCAGTATATTTGAGGAAACCTGAGACATAAGTAGGCTAACTTGCTGATGCCATCTGCAATTGTCCTCGAGAAACTTTACCATGTGATACTGAGATAAATTTAATGATGGGTAAAGAGATTGAAGAGGATGACAGACAACTGGAATTAATAATCAAGCATGAAGATGAAATTTTGGTTGATAAACACGATGAAGAGGTTCAAGAAGAGAAAATACAATCCGGCCCACCATCATCTTTCCCAAAAGAATATGATGAGTATTGTGCAGTCAATTGGATAGAAAGTGCATCCAACGAAGTGTTCATAAAGAGCTATTTCATCGATCTATTTGAGGCATCATTGATTTCAACTTTTGAGTGGGATAACATTGACTTTATTGGATGTTTAAAGTTGTTGGAGGCACAACCACATTCCATTAGTTTCACCTCTTTGTTTGAACCATTAGGATTTTCAACTAATGCAACATCATCTTTAAAGCTTTTTATTCAAAAACCACATTTATTGGAGCGTAAGCCTTTACCGATACATCTGAGAAACTATAAAAGGGCATTAGGATGGTCAATTGTTGACATAAAATGGCCTAGGAAGTTAAAGGTGAAAAAGCAACGTTTCAAACATCTTTCGGGAGGCAAATTTGGTTGACAAAGGTCCTATAGTAGTTTGGCCTACCTAAAATAACATTGAAGATAGTCAAGCTGATGACTATAAATCAAGCATTTCTTGGGAGGCAACCCAAGCTTTTTAAATTTTTTTTCCTTAATTTTAGAAATTTATTTTTTTAATACTCATTTTTTATTTCTTTTTAGGTGTTTTAAAGAAAAGGACCTTGGCACTGCAGCACCAGAATTTGGCATCGCAGCACCAAGTTGCATCGTAGGCTGGTGTTGCAGCACTGGAATAGTGGCACTGCAGCACCAAAAAAACATTTTTTTTGAATGTTTGTGCTGCAGCACCGGGGTTTAGGCCTGCAGCGCCAGTAACCCTCCCATTTCTTCTTTTCATTTTTTTGTATTTTTAATCCCCTATTTTACTTAGTCACTTTGCATTAACATTAACACGATGAGTTTTTAGATTTTTTTTATTTTTAATTTTCTATAAAATAAAAAAATTTAGGATCATTAGTTTTTTTTAGGATTATTTCTAATAAGTTTGGTTTTTTTTACAGCTTCTCACCAACTTTGACAAGCATGATAATTCAAAGAGAAATACTAGAGCTTTGCTCGAGTTTTATTCATCGAGAAAGGGGAGTTTCTTATTCTTTCTCTTTTGTTTATAAACATTGAGGACAATGTTTGTTTTAAGTGAGGTTATTATTTTATTAGCATCAAATTAGTTTAGGTTAGTTAATTCTTGTCAAATTAGATTAGGTTAGTTAATTCTTGCATAATTCTTTTCTTTGCTTTTGTATAAATTTTGTTCTTTGTTTTTTTTTTTCCATATTTTTTTAAATGTAATATGATTGAGATGTTTTATGCCTAATGTGATGAGATCCTTATCCAATGATAAAAATTTAGTTATTGATTTATCTTGATTCTTGGGAAAATATAAGCATGATTTAATTTTGTGACTAGATTCTTTTATTTTTCTCATTGTTAGGATGTGATTTTTGAAAATTCTGAGAACATAATCTCTTGCATTGATTTGTATTGCTTATTGAATATTGTTTATGTTGATGTAAATTACAATTAAATCTGGAGGCTTAGAATTTGTTTGATTCTCTCTTGAGGCAAAATCCTAGACAACATTAAGTTAAAGAAATGATTTAGGCCATCTTTGGGCCGTTTGAGCCGTTCTAAGCCTACCTTTATATAATAATCCTTAGTTACCCCATTTGAGCCTAATTGATACATCATTTTCTTTTGATTGGCACACATATTTTTTTTGCCTAGCCTAAAAGAAAAACCATGATCAACCTTCACTACATAGGCATGAGTATGAAATTGTTTTAGAAAATATACTAAGCCATGTTTTGGATTGAGTTATATTGGTGAAGCCAAAAAAAAAGAAAAAAAAAAGGCACAAAAAAGTGTGTAAATGAAAAAAAAAAATGTATGTGCTTCAAAGTATTACAAAAGGCCCAATAAAAGATCTAGAACAATGAAAAATGTTTATGGGTGAATTAAGCTAAAATATATCCTTTATCTCACCTTACCCTAGCTTTACATTACAAACTTAATAAAGTCCTACATGATCTTTGATGAAGTGTTGATCTACATTAGTGGAGAGAGAGATGAAAAGCAAATATATGAAAATCTAGTATTAATTCATGATTTGCATTTGCATAAATTTATTCTATTTGCATGCAATGATTTGTTAAGGGATCATTTATACACACCCTGGAAATCCATCCAAAGTATTGAGATTATGATTGAATTGAAGCATGAATTCGAATTATGTTTATATCTACCTTGAATTGAGATATTGAGATGACTTTGGAGGAAAATTAAATTAATCATTATTTAAGTACATTCATCTTAATTAATGCTTCGTTGTAGTTTGTTTCATTTAGTTGGTTTTGTTTGTTTCATTTGTTTTATTTTGCTTGAAGACTAGCAAAATCTTAAGTGTGGGGTGTGATAACTCTATAAAATAGAGTTATTTAGTCTCATTATTCATATTAAATTAGCTAATTTTAAAGATTTTTATTTAAATTTTATTTATTTTCAATAGTTTTAATTTAGCATTATTTACTTTCCTTATATTTTAATTGCTTAGTTATTTAAATATTTTTCATTTTTTTGTAGGTCAAATCCCAAATGAGTTTCCAAAAGTGCAACAACTTAATCAACAAGTAAAATGGACTCAATCAAGAAAAGTGATTAAGTTTGGTAATTTCTAAAAATAATATTTTTCAAGCTACTTGGAGACCAAGTTTGTACCTTCAGGGTTTTGCCTATAAATAGGAATCCTAGGATTAGACTTAGAAAAAATAACAGAGAGAATCCTAGATATTCTATAGTTTTATTTTTCTAGTTCTTGGAAGAGGAGATAAGCCACCATAATATTCAAGAAGCTAGAGAGATTTTGGAGAAGCTTGAAGATCAAAGATCCGGCCAATCTTAATTTTCTATTTCTCTTTACTCTTTTTATCTTTCTTGTATTACTTATGATGGTGAAACTCCTTGATTTTATATTTTATACATTTATTATGAACTAGATTTATTTTTCTAGGGTTGTAATGGAACTTAACATGTAGTTTGGATTATTTTTTTCTGATTTAATAATATTTGAGTTATTTGTTTAATCTTGTTCTTAATGCTTATAATTGTTTGATCACCAATTAGATTGATTTGGTAACCTTAATGAACTTGGAAAAGGCAACTTTGTGTTTAGACCTGGATTGAATAATATATGTTTCATATTCATTTATTAGGATGAATTAATCTGCATGTTAGATAGGAATATACGAGCATGCCATATGTAAACAAATTAGAGTATAAGCTTAATGAGTTTCTTTTAATTCAATTTACATGGGAATATAGTAAATTGATTAAGAGAGATATTTTTATAAAACCATTGGAAGATACTTATAAATAAATTAGAACTCTAGGTTAACAACTTATTATTATTTGTCAAGTTAAGAGAGTAGGGTTTTATTCAAATGAAGTGTTAAGGGAAATTGTAATCCTAGGCTTCAATTATTTATTATTTGCTTTATTATTATTGTTATTATTATTATTAGTTATAATTTTTAATCATTTGTTTGAATAAGATTAAGTTGTTTTAGCTTTAGTACTTAATAAATTTAGTATCAATTCCTCACGAGATCGGCACTCTACTTTATCACTATATTACTTGTTACGATACGCACATTTGCGTGGTTAATTCCGACAATAATTATATAATATTGGAAATGGATATTACATTTAAGTAATTATTTATAACCATAATATTGAAAATTATAATAATAAATTATGTTTGCTATACTTATCTTTTATCTTAACAATTATATTATTTCTAATAATTAAAATAAAATGGATATTAATTAAATGCTTAAAGTCATTTTTATATATTAAAAGGTCTTTTAATTAAAAAGTTTAAAATAATGTTTATAGTTTATATATATTATATAATTTTATTGAAAATTAATGTGTTTTATATATGAACATGTTAATTTAAATGTGTCTACTCATTTATGATACGTTAAATTACTATGTTTTAAATGTATCAACAGATACGTATCGACATGGATAGATGGTTAAGACAGGATTCACATTTAATTGATCATATATTAACCCTGTAAATAGATACATGTCGACACGATTACAGGTTTATGACACGATTAGTTAATCGTATCTTCACCATATCTTACGCATGTTTTACATGTTTATGACAAGAAAATTTTATGCCATAAATATGTCGACACAATTATAACATGAAAGAAGATAACATAAAACTCATACGTGGTTAAAGGTGTTATAAGCATGTTGTGTTTTTCTGTAATGTCTAAATTTGCCAGGTCTAGGTAGCATGGTAATATCCATTTCCTTATTAATATTTTTAACAATTGGTATTTCCTTTTATTTAATAATTATTTAGCATTTCACCTTTTTTTCTTTATTTTCGATCCATTGTGGTTTTATTTTTTATTAGGTATTATATTTAAATTTAATTTAATTAAATATATTATATATAAACATAATATAACAAGGTAAACATTGATCGTGTAAGCCTTGCTACTAAAAATGCTACATGGATACTCTATTTTTATGACACGTAAATTAAATAATAAATTATTTTTAATATGAAAATTAAATAAAAAATTCATGAGAAATTTAAATATATGTTATCCACGGGGATAAAAATAAGTATTTAAATAAAATCTATCCAAATAAATTTTATTTGTTATAACATTTTGATAAGATTAGCAAACCAACCATATCAAAATTAAACAACAAGGTCAAGAAAAATTCAAATATATTGTTATCCACATGGATAACAAATAATTATTTACATAAAACATAAATTTTGTTATAAAATTTATTCACATAACAAATTATTTGTTATAAGATTTTGATAAGACTAGCAAATCAGCCGTATCAAAATTTTAAAATTTAAAATTATTTGTTATAAAATTTTGATAAGATTAACTAATCAACTGCATCAAAATTTTAAAACTTTAAAATTAAGTAAATAAGATTTCATTTAAGTCAAGTAAATAATAAGATTAACCAATCCATCTATTTATCAAAATTTTGAACTTTGAAATTTTATTTTATTTAATTGATTTATCAAGTTTAATCGTATCATTAAAAATTAAAGATGTCAATAAAAAAACTATCGAGACCCAGCTATGAGTCAAAAACTAAAACCATTTCTTTCAACATATATGGTCCATAGTAGTTAGGATTTTATTTGTCTAACTTTGCCAGTAAGTGTGTCATATTATTATGTTTTAATTGGATTTTTTATATTGTACCTTTGATTATATATGTATCTTTTGGTTCCTCGTAGGGAGATGGAGTCAAAGTTTTTCCTCAAAATATAAAGTATCTTATCTTCGATTTTCATGTCATTTATACGTTGAATAAATTTAAATTCCTTTCAACGTATATTGTAAGCGATTAAGATTTTATTTGTCTAATCTTCCTTACATGTTATATTGTTGTGTTTTAATTGGATTTTTTACATTTTACCTCTGATCATATAGGTATCTTTTGTTTTTTCAGAGATAGATTCTAAGTCTTCTAACAATATAGAAGTTAATCTTAAATTCTCAATTTATGATTTTTGCTTTTTAAAAATTACATTCAAATTAGGTTAGAAATTACTCGTGCAATGCATGGCTTAATTTTGAGTGTGTAATTTACTCGTGGTAGATCCGATCTTCATTTTAATTTCCATATTAATTATATATGAAACAGTTTCTATAATGCTTATTTATATATAGTGCTAATAATATAAGATGTCAAAAATAGGCAACAATCACAATTTACAAACAAATATTGCACTTTAAAGAAATCGTAATCACGGATAAGAAATTAAACTTTTACATCTCTAATAATAGGTTAAATAAAGTTTTACTATTAAATATATATATTTGTACGGATTAATTCGTACATCACACAAGCCATAAATTATTAATCGAAAAATAATAATTTATACTAAAAATTAAAAAAATAATAACAAAATTTTATTCTCGCAACTCAATGAATTAAATATATATTTTTTTTCTTTTTACAAAAACTGAATCTTAATGATCAAAAAACCATTTATTTTTATGATCAATTGAACTATCCTTGAAATACTTATTTCTATCATCAACTGAACAAATTATTTGTTATAAATTTTGATAAGATTAACCAACACATCAAAATTTTAAACTTTAGAATTTAATTAATTCTATTCAATTGATTTATCAAACTTTTAAAATTTAAATTCTTATTTTATTTACTTAATTTATCAAATTTAATCTTATCATTAACAAATTATCTATACATTTCTTTCCTTTACATGAATTATCTATTTATGTTTAAATTTAAAATTAAAAATATAGGGATTAGCTTCTGATTAAAAAATATATTTTAAAATATTTTCATATCTATACTGTTATTTGAAATGGTGAAATCACTAATAGAATAATGAAAAATATGTAGATTAAAAGGGTTTTCTTTATATATATATATATATATATATATAATTCAATATAAAACGAATATTGTATAGATTAAAAAGTATTTTTTTTTAATTCAATCAAGCAGATTTTATTTGAGTCCCTTTTATGAGCGATTTTAAACATTTATTTCCTCACGTTTGCTACATTATATTATATATATATATATGTTTTTTTTTTTACAAAAATTGAATCTTAATGACAGAAAAAACTCATTTATTTTTATAATCAGCTGAACAATCCTTTATTGATTATTAATTGATTAAATAATCCAGAAGAAAAACTTTTTCTTTATTACGTCTGAACATCCTTCGTTGATGATGATAATAATAATAATAATAATACACGAACATAGTGCAAGGAAAATAAGAGGTAAATTCAAAACTCTCAAGAAAAAAAAACTTTTACATTTCCTTATAATAATGAAGTGCCTTTTAACAATTTGACAAGTTGCCATAGGTTGCGTATAAGCAAAATTTGACGAGGAATTGGATAGCATTAGCAACGAAACAATCCAAATTTCTTTGTATTTATTTATATATTGCTTATTACTCTTTGAAAGGAAATCAAAGCCTTCCATGCCCCAACGTATCAAATGCAGATCGGATCTGCCACTTTGCACTTATACAATTTTAGATTTATAATCATCTGTATAAACATGTTCTATCTCTGGTAAGTGTATCATATTATTGTTATTTAATGAAATTTTTTCCATTGAGTTTTCTATATTTGGTCCTTGCAAGGAGATAAAGTTAAAGTCTTCCGTAATATATAAAGTGATCTTGACTCTTAATTTATGATTTATTATTTTTCAAAAATTGTATTAAAATTATCTATCATAAATTATATATTTTAATAAATATGTACATAGAATATCATATGTACAACTTATATTTATGTCATATAAGATTAAATAACACGGAATAACTTTATTCAATCAATTATTTAATTTTTAAAAGTTTTAATATTCAAAGATTAAATTTATCCAAATATTTTAATATATATATATATAT
>JBBYHM010265026.1:0-19016 GCA_038381775.1 Adansonia rubrostipa | reverse complement strand
ATTTCTCTAGCTTTATCTAGCAGGTATGAATGACATTTTGATTTCAAAAATATTAAAAACTTGATTTTTTTCAAGCGGAATAATAAATTTAGTTTAAGAAAATTTTGAAATGCGAGAATAATAATTAAATAGTGGATGCCAAAATCAAATAAAAATCAAGATTTAAATTAATAAGTAATTAAAGGTATCAATTTTCAGGCATCATGACAGGATCGATCCTTACCTGTATTGTAACCGACTCTCAAAACTTTTCAGATGATCTTTGCTTAATTTAGACCTCAAAGTTCGTATTCAAGAGTTTCTTAACCTTTAAAAGATAGATTTTAGTAAATGACCAAATGGACCTAATTAAAGTAGACCGGTGACTGACTCTAAAACTAATGGTTGTTTTGTAACAATTATTTAGAGATAGCTCAAGTGAGTAACTCACTTCAACGATCGATCCCCAAACACAAACAAAAAATAAATAAATAAATAAAAACGAATAATTCACCCGCTTTTAAATTCGGTGTGTTTGATATTTGTGTCCCGGCCACGTTGCAAGAAATGATTCTAATTTAATTGAATCTTAAACTCTCAAGTTCTCATTTTCTTATTTTTCTTTTCTCAAAAAGTGTAACTTCTTTCATCTAATTTTGATTTTAATTTCATATTTGGGTTTTCACTTATCTTTTAAGTTTTCAAATTTTAATTTTTTTTTTTGTTTTTTAAAATCATTCGTTGCCGGGTTGAAGATGTTAAAGAGAACTGTATGTGAATTATTTTTATTTTTTTAAACTTTGGTTCACAGGTAGTTTATGAAGGGCTTTATTTTTCATGGATTTGTTGAGGGTTTTCATTAGGTTTTGAATGGTCTTATTATTTTTTTTTTCTGATTTAACTGAATTGAATTGGGGATTTTGATTTGTAACTTAAAATCAACAAAGTTTACAGCTTTAATACTTGAAAAGTGTTAAAACAAAAAAGTCGTTCTGTGATAGCATTTTCTGCTATTAGGAAACGCAGATGCCATATCACATAGGCACAGTTTCGGCATTGCTAAGGAGAATAAGTATGGCTTCAAAGTCGAAAAGTTGATCCATTTGAGCTCCAGTACTTTCCTTTTTTTTCTAAAATGAAATTTAGTGCAAGGTGTAGTTTCGAAATTAAAATATTTAATGGTTTTTTCTTTAAAATTTTGTTACAGGTCACTCAATTCAGAAGGCAAATTAACATATATATAGTTTGATAATCAAATTAACACATTACCACTCCACCAAATCTCAATTTACGGTTATATGCATTGGTTAAACTCCTGAGATGCAGTACTACAATTACTGGGGATTCTCTTTGTAAGTTTAGAATATATACATTTCTCTACAATAACTGTAGTTTAATAGCTTGATAAAACTATTCGCAACACTTTTTTTTTTTTCCCTTTGAAGAAATACAGTAGCTTTTTGTAAAGAAATTGATGGATACAACTTTAAGTTACTAATTGTTATCCGAATAGAAGGGTTTTAGACAAGTTTAATACATTGTCTTTTGGAAGTTTTTCTAGTTTTGTTGCTTATGTTTGCTTTTTTGTTATTAGATTTCAAGTACAAAAAGGACCCAGTGCTAGTGGTGAACCATACATGCTACACTAAGTGCATTGTTTCAAATCCAATATTTAAGTTTAAAGATGGAGACACATTTTTCCAATACGATCGATGCGGGTTCTAAGAAGTATTTTATGTATTAGATCTCTGAAAATTTGGCCTTTACATTAGCCGAAGAATGATATAATTGTGTTAGGCTTTGCTGTGTTTCTAACACTTGCCTTGGCGAAAATACAACACTTCAATAGCTACTTACAATACCTAGATTTCAGTCTGGTTCATTATCAAATTATTATTTTTTTTTGCAGAAATGCTTCAATAAGAATGCAGCGTTCCAACAAATAATATGCAGTCTCAATTGCTATTTATTTCTCGTTGCAGATTTTCTAGAAACAATCATTAATAGCAATAAAAGCTTTAAAGACCCCATTTGCAGGTCACATCAATGCTAGAACCACACTGAGACGAGCATTAAAAAAAAAAATTTAAATGCATCAAAATGGAGGTGAGAGCTTGGGAGACACACGACATTTCCATGAAACCTACTAACATGCTGATCCCAAAGTCCATCATCAAGAGTTCTTGTGGCCTCATTATTGCATGACATTTGAGACTGAATTCCATTTAATCACATTGAGAGTACGCTTATCTATCTATCCTAAATGAAATCATGTAAGCTTACGTCGCTTATTAACCAGTTAATGTAAGTTTTCACACGATCAGGTGATGAGAAAGTAACTTATATAAATCGATTATTCCATACCAGCAAATCTCTTTTAAATACACATCATTTTCTGTTGCCTCCCACCTCATTAGTTACTTTGGAAACATAAAGAGAACAAATTCTCAATGGAGCATGAGATACTACATTAGCTAATATTCACCAGTACATAAAGTGCTTCCTCCTAGATGTTGCTAGTAAATTATGCTCATTTTTAGCCACTAAAAGATACTGATAAAGACTGGTGGTTTCTAACTTATAAAAGTCCTACACAACTATGATGAAGTCCTAAATAAGCCAGCAAATTTCAGAGTGTTTGATTAACTCATAAAGCCTCCTCCAGGCATGTTAGATAGGGCCTGTGATGAAACTTGCCCCTGAGAAACGAATTGTGACCAGCTTGGACCTTGAACATAAGCTGGACCAATTCTTGATCCGACCATTTATTGTTGCTGTTGCTGCGTCTGGGAATGTTGCGATTGTTATTGCAGTTGTGAAAGTTGCTGTTATTGCTAGAGCAGGGGCAATTGCTTTTGCAGTTGGGAAAGCTGCTGCTGTTGCAGCTGTGGAAGCTGCATATAACAAAATGCTTATGACTTAGAAATTATAAAAATCTAAAACCATTAAACATCGAATATTACCTTTTTTTTTTTTTTTGGTACTGGGCAAGTGTGTTTTTTACGACCCTTTTGTTTTTAAATTACTTTTTTTCTCTAAGGCATCTTTCATCCTTAAAGATCAAGGACAACCTTTAGTAGCCACATATGAAGGATCAAGCATGTTGCAACATAGGCCGGATACGAATTCTGACTAGCTTGATTTAAAAATGGGTGTACCTCCGTTCCTAAATATATATATATATATATATATCTACATATCATTATTTTTTCTTTTATTTTAGGGACCATATCATTATTATTTTTTCTTATTATTTTTTTGTCTAGGGACTAAGTTATCGAGATGAATCATTCACTCGATTTAACCTTAAAAAGTCATTACGAAACAACTATTTATTTTCCTTAGAGTCACCACCAATTTATCTTGACTAGGTAAGATTGGTCACTTATCGGAGTTTATATTTTTAGGGTTATGAAACCCTTAAAAAGAAAACAAACTCCAAGATCTGCGTCAATACTAGAGATCATATCAAAGTGTTTGGGAGATGATTACAATCATGAGTAAAGATCAATCCCTCTCATGATACCTGACAATCAGTACTTTATTAATCACATGTTAAATTATGATCTTTATTTGGTTTCAATACTTAGTATTTAATTATAATTCTAATATATCAAAATAAAATTTTATGAAACAAATTTATTATTCGAGATAAGAAAATCATGTTTTTAATATTTTTAAAAATTAAAATATCTTCTGTACTGCATATTTCTATGTGGATTTTTCCAACAAAGGATTAGGGTATTTCAATAAATACATTCAACCAACTCCAATTCTTTTACCCATTAACATTTTAGAGAGCTTCACAAAACCTTTATCACTTAGTTTTTGACTTTTCAAGAATTTATTAGTTGATGAATTAGTAGTTGTTGTTTTTGTTTCTTTAGTTCCTTCAATCATTCTTTGGATTATTTACAAGTGGGATTCAAGCTTTTGTTTTTGCATCTTTAGCTATGACTTATATTCGCGAATCCATGGAGGGTCATCATTGACTAGCTTTTGTTTTTGAAATAGTCTAGCCCTTTTTCTTTAGCTTAGTCCAATGCAATGTATGTGCAACTCAAGATAATCTACTTAGTTAGGGAACATAAATATACAAATACAATGATCTAGAGGATCGAAGGAATGCGAAAGTACCTTATTTTTAAAAATCAAGTTTTTTAATATTTTTGTAAATTATGACAATGTCTCTAAGGTCTACCTTTGACATTAAAGTATCTTCGTAACCCTAAAGTGCTCAATAACTTCATAAATGATGAATCTATCCTTATTATGCACTTTCGACATAAAAGTATTTCGGTGATCTTAAAGGACCCGGTTCTAAGGTAAATTAATAAAATGCCTCTAAGGTGCATCTTTGATATAGAAGTATCTCGATAATCCTAAGAGCTTAAAAATGATATGTATGATGATTTTACCCTAAATTGGTAACTTGGACAACAAACTTGACCTAAAATGAAAAAATTGCTAATGGGCCCTTAAAATTTTCAAAATTGCATTTTGGCCCTAAAATGGCTAAAAATGTTAAAATTATTTCTAAAATGACCAAAATACCATAAATGGGTAATTTGATGTGTGAAAAGACTTTTTGACACTATAATACAAGGTTTTTCTAATGGACACCAAATTTTTACAACTTTACAACTTGGTCCATATACAAAATAACATTACAAAACAACATAAAACGTAACAAAATCAACATGGCAAAACATCAAAAAATGCATGAAAGGTTCGGCCAAGCACCTTTGGCCTTAGAACCATTTTTTTCCACTTTTTGAAAAAAGTCGCTAAAATTTCAAAATTTGCAAAAAGGTCTTTAAAAGGTTTGAAATATAAAATCAAACATCAATTACAACAAAATAAACATGGAAAACATTCCAAAATCACCAAAAGTATTCGGCCAAACATCATTGGCCTTGGAATAAATTTTTCCACCTTTTATCAAACAAGTCCCTAAACTTTCAAAAGTTACAAAAAGGTCCTTGAAAGATTAATAATACATGAAACACATCCAAACATATTGAAATACATGAAAAACATCTTTAAAGTACACTAGGTGGTTCGGCCAAGCATGGATGGCCTTGGAATAATTTTTTTCATTTTAACAATTTAATCCTTAAGATTTCCATATTTACAGCTAAAAATAACAACAATTTCACAAACAAACCCTTATATGGTTCAGCCAACTTGGAAAATACCCTTCTAAGCCCTCAAAATTTTTGGTAAAATTATTTTAAAGCCCTCGCAAGTTTTAAACATGACAATATAATCTAAAATATCACAAAATCAAACATAAAAAATTGGCCAAGAACCCTTATGAGATTCAGCCAACATGTAGAACAAGTGATAATAATTTTTTTCGCTTAAAAAGCCCCAAATATCAACATAAATCCATGTTACCAACTTAAATATGCAAAAATCATGAAAAATAAAGAACATATTAACATATTTCATCAAAAATCAACATGAAAATAACAAGAAAAATAACATAAAATTACATACACAATATCACAACATTATTTACACAACAAATATGTATTTTTATGATGAAATCAGATTGCTACTAACAGAAACCAAATTTAACAACAAAATCAATAAACTTTGATCATAGCCTATATACTTGGCCTTTAAACGTGGATAAAAATTCATGAGTATAAGTATTCAATAAGCTCACTAGAAGGATGAAACAAACATGAAATCAACAAAAATCAAGAATTTTCTAAGTAAATTTACCTTAAAAGTTTGGAAAACTTGAAATTTCTATGTTTTTTTATGTATTTTTGCATGAAATCACTAAGGCTTTTTATGAAAGCTTCTTCCCCCTATTTATAAGGGGGAGGTTTGGCCAAGAAGGGATCCGATCCTTCTTGGCTGAATTGGCCATTCATTTTTCTTGATTTTTATTACTTCAAAGATTTTTTTTAGCTTTTTGTAAGCTTTAATTAATTTGGTTTTTGTCATTTTGCATAGTTATCATGCATGATATCATGCATGACATCATCATTCAAAAAAATCTGAATTAGATAATATTGAACTTAATGATAAAATTCAATTTTAATTAAATTAATTCTCGTATAATTGAACTATCAAATTTTAAAATTAAAATAAATACATAAGTTTATGAAATGATTAAATAAAATTATAATTGCAAATTTTATGAAGATGAATTGAAAAAAATTAAAGAGAAAGGACAAAATTGTAAGAAATTATAAATTATAAATTAATAAATTTAATTATAAATTTAATAAGGTAAAAGGCTTAATTTAATATTCATATTAAAAAACTTTTGAGATCAAAATAATTAATAAAAATTTTAGAAAGAAAAACATCATTGGGCTTTGTTGAAAAATTAAAATGAGCCTAATTAAGTCTTGTTGGTAAATACATGAAATAATCATAAATAGACTTGGCGAAAAATAAAAAATGAACTTGAAAAATTTAACAATCTCTAGAAATAATGATGTTATGCATGAAGTAATTCACAGAATGACAAAATTAATTAGTTTAAATCAAATCATTTAATTAATGAAAATTAAATAAATAAATAAAAATAAATATTAAATAAAAAAATAAAAAAAATTTGTAGAAATTGGTGGAAGCTTCCACCCTTGCTATCCTTCATCCGCTATAAATAAGTAGTGGTTTTCCTCATTTGAAGTCTTTAGGCTTAGAAAAAAAAAAAAAGAAAGAGAAAGAAAGAAAAAAATCAAAAAGAAAAAGGGGAAAAATTCATTAGATTTTCATGCTTTTAAGCTAAATTCTTGTACAAAAAAACGAAACCAAACTAGCTGATCCAATCAAAATCGATGATCTGGAAATGTAACTATAATAGTAAAACTAAAAAATGAGTGAACCGATAAGAACCAATAATTAATCGGGAATCGAAGATCCGTTAACCCAAAAAACTATAAAAAAAAAAAAATTATATTTGAATTGTTTTGTGTGTTTCAATTTGAACTTCCAGATCTGAAAGCTCGTCTTTAATGGTAACATCTTTGGGACATCTGTTCGCTTTCTCTATCAAGATCCCTTCACAAGAAGCTGTGTATTGCAGAGACTAAGACCACTTCATGCCTAGCCTAGAGCCATGTATTACAGTAGAAGTCATTGCCAGGCGCCAGCTGAGAAGTATGTCAGAGGTTTGAAAACGGAGCGGTCAAAATCGCACAGAGAAAGAAATAGAACTGCAGCAAACGATAGAAATCCACTGATTGATGGAGAAAGAAAGGGAGAGAGAAAAGGAATTTTTGGGTGAAAGACGAAATGGGGAAAGGAAAAGGGCACCACTTGCCAGAAAGAAAGTGAAACGTGGTGTGTGGGACATAAGACATGGGCCCCATTCTACTACGATAAATTCAAGCCTTTGAAACTTGAAAGTTGGGCTATTTTAAAACTATGCCGAAGAGAAAGCAGGATTTGGGATGTGTCCTAAGCCCACAAATCATACCTTATAAAATTGATTATTATTGAACCGATCAACCGATCGGCGGTAACTGAAAATCAAAAGTTTAATTGATTTTACTTTTGATTTGATTTTTTATTTTATAAAAATTATTTTAGGTGGTAACTTTAAGTTTAAAATAATTTACATAATAAAAATTGTTGATAAGTATCTAAATCTTTTAAAATTATAAATTGACCTTTGATAGGTTGAAAAATGCATGGAATGCACTTAAATGACCTAAATACTCTAAATGTGTGATTTTACATTAAAAATTACCTAAATAACCTGATATGCGAGAGTTTGCTAGAAAGTTCATAAACTTCTTAAAATTGCAAAATAATTCCGACATAATTTAAAATATGTGAAATGCCCTAAACTTGTATAAAATGTATGGACAATTTACGTAATGGTCCTTTGATAATTCGGCCAACATGGATGGCTTTGAATAAAATTTTCAAAAATTGGTATTAAGCCCCTAAGATTTGGCTAAATTACCCAATGGCCTAATGAAACTTGCAAAATTGCAAATGAACCCTTAATCTATTTAGCCAAGGTCCAAAAAATACCTTTAATGGACCTAAAATTAATGGATATTCATTATTATGCCCTTAAAATTTTTATTATTCCAAAAATCACCTTAAAGTCCTTAAAACAATCAGAGGGAAAATTGCCAAAAAAAACCCCTAATATTTGGCCAACTTAAAAAAAATCCCCAAAAATTATTTTATGCTAAAATTAAATCATGCATGGCCTATGTTTGAGATTTGAACTACCAAATGAGTTTTTCCCAACCTAAAAATCATCCCTAAAACATCAACACAATATTCACAACTAAAGTCGCATAAAGGTTTGAAAACTATAAACATAAAATTTGAATATAAGAATCTTGGAATGAAAAATATTCATGAAATGTATGAACACATTGATGCCAAAATTACCATATATTGTTTACCCATAATCAAAATTTTCCAACATGAAAAAAAATTTGTTTAAAAGCTTGATGTTCATGAAATTTTCACAAATAGTAGAAAGAAGAGAATTTGGCCATAGCCCCCAAAGTTTGGCCTTCACAATTGATCATTGGCACAAACTACTCACTTAAGCTTTCTTAAGATCATGGAGCTCCCATGTTCAAAAGAAAATGCAATGGAGCAAAAATGTAGTATGGATAAATAGAATTAGCTAAGTAAAATACCTTTAAGCTTAAAAACCTTTCTACACTTTAGATAACACTTTGAATGAAAAATAATAATTTCTAACCCAAAAGCCAAGAGAGTTTTTTATTATACAACGGTCTACTTAAAAATCTCCCGTAAAAAATAGTCTCAAAATTTCCCCAAAAAAAATTAAATCAAGCACATTAAATTTAAAACAAATTCCCTAATTGATGGACATAAAATTAAAAATTGATTTTCTCACCGAACTTTGTCTTCTTTTGACCACGTTTGCTTTACAAACCCTAGAATGCAATTTTTTGGCCTTGCTCCCAAATGGTCATCAAAACACGATCAAATGGGTCCAAAAATGCCCATCCGTAAAGAGAGGGCAAACCCCTATTAGGATAACTGCTCAGTACTCAACTCGGGTGCTCCGAATTATTGAAGGGTTGAGACAAAATTAAGTATCTATAATTACTTTCAGTATATCTATTTTCTAATTTTAATTGATTACTTGAACTATCATTATAAATGGAATTATGTTAACCAAATATAATTTTGTTGATATTCACATTATATTAAAATTTACCACAATAATATAATTTTTAATTTTAAAAGATATTTTTGATAATTACCATTTTAAATAAATTTTTTTATTTAAATAAAAATTTTAATATTTGTATGTGATATTTAAAAGAACGGTAGCAGATTCATGAAATTGATTTGGAGTTGAATTTTTATCAATAGCTCGGATCATTTTAACAATGCTGTTATGAATATATATATATATATATATATATATATATATTTAACAAAGTTATTGATTTAGATATATTCTTATGAATTGAAAGGACACAAGCTGCTTTCGATAGCTTGGAGGCTTTTAGATTATTTAATAGTTTAATTATAAAAATTTTGTTTATAGACATACCATACGTTTAAATATACATATCAAGTTTATAACTTACACAAATAATTAAATTAAATATATAAATTCTCTAAATCAGATATGTAAACCCACTGCATAGTCCGAGTAGCTTCTTGTCACGCCCCAAACCGAGGCCTAACAGACGCCGCACATCTGCAAGATCTAATTTGACAAATATGCAAGGCAACTAACTAACCAAAATGAAATTCAAATATATATATATATATATATATGCTTTTAAAATAAAAGAAATTGAATTGTTTCAAAAAAATCGAATGCAATAAAATGAAATTTATAGGCGTAGCAAAATGGTTAAAATAAAAATACGAAACCTTTAAGAGTCTATGAAATAATAGTCTCGAAAAGTTGTAGTTTTTTTTTACACGAAAATCTAAACAAACATACACTAAAATTGAAACGTCACTCCCCGATATTCCCGCGTGTCGATTCATATTCAGAACCTGTAAAGTATTCGAGAATATAATGAGCACAACTACTCAGTAAGCAACTTATATTCCTTCAGTTGGGTTAAACACGCTAAAAAATTATGAGGCCAAAATAACGGTTTAAATTAACCAATACAAAACTTTGGGTAATCTTATATTTATAAATAACTTATTTCAAAATAATAATATGACAAATACTTCTAAACGAAATTCTTATGCTTAAATCGTTGAAATATATAATCTATCTATCTCCCTTTGTAAGCTATGGACAAAAACTACTATTCTAAACGGATGGCACGGTTCAAAACAAAAACCACTATTTTTAACCGGTGACGCGGTTCAAAACAAAAATTACTATTTTAAACCGGTGGCACAGTTCAATACAAAAACTACTATTCTTAACTGGTGGCACGGTTGAAACCGGTTCCTAATCATAAAGTGCATGTCGACACAGCCAAGAATTAACCCTCATTGGCAAAGTTCAAGCATAGCATATCGAGAGAGCATCCAAAACAGAAAAAATATAGATTACCTATAACGTAATACGTACATTTATCGTATTTAGAAACAAACACATTTTATACACAAAATATTTCTCATTCACATATCTATAAATTATCAAGTAAACCATATAGCAAAATTACAATGGTAAAAAGAATTATACAGATAAGTAGCACAATATTTTTCAAATCCAAATCTAAACTATAGATTTCATGCTTAACCCAATTTACTAAAACATGGGACAAAATAACATATTTTTGCATATATGATGTAAAATATTTAGGGCTGATTTTTCGGAGATAAATACTGACAGAATATCGAGTCAATTACCTGATTCGCTAAACTGACACTTAAGTCGTAAATCGCATAATTCTTCTAATAGCCTAAAGATTAGGAATATATATATATATATATATATATCTAAAAATTAGAACTTAGCAAAAATATAAATTTAACAACGAACAACTTTTCGTTGGTCATTCGGAGACATTTGGGTAGTGTGGTAACTTTCTTGACAAATCAAAATTTTCGTAATGATAAAATATTTAAAACTACGTAAAATTGAAAAACTAATAGTAAAATCAGTATCAATGTGAACTTTATGAAAATATAATTAACTCCTAAACATTTTCATATTTTTGAAAATGAATATATAAACATATAGAATTTTCTCAAAATCAAGTAAAATAAAGATAATTTCATAAATATGTATTTAAATATATAAAAATTCAATAAAATTAGAAAAACTAAGATTAATACTATTTTTAACTAAAAATATTTTATTTTGTCCGAAATAAGTTCAAAAAATTTAAAAATGAATTTTTTTTCCAAATTCTAAAATCTAAAAATTCTGTGATCGTTTGGCTTACTTGAAGCCATTATAAAACCAAATTCATGCAAACGCTGATGCTGTTTAAACCACAATTCAACAGTAGAGATGTAATACTATAACGCAAAATTTTATTTCGACAGAAATAGCTTCATATAACCTAAGTTTCGCAGGTCTAAACTTTTAAAATAATCACAAACAATTTTAAATTTTTTGGGTTTTCAGATTTTGCAGATTCAATTAGCTTACTTTAGGGCTTCAGTTGTTTTCACACAAAACTCGTATGACCAAACTAATTATACCATTAGAAAGTCCACATTTCTTACTATGAAATCCATCTAAGTTTCACCAGAAACAGTCACTAGCAAATGGTTTTCTGATGACCCAAAATTGGCTAGTTGGAATAGTTAGAAAGCCCAAATTAGCAACCAAAAAAAAATCATAACTCCCAAAATACTTAACCAAATGAAATGCCACACCAGCCGTTTGAAAGATCTCGAATAGATCTTTCTACGGGTACCCATAATGTCATCGGAAAGTCATCGAAAAGTCATCAAAAATTTTCAAAATATCAAAATACTTTAAAATAAGACATGGGTTCTATGAAACTTAATCAAAAATATAAGAATTTCACAAAAATCAAGCAAAATCTTACCTAAATCCATGTTTTACATGATAGATTTGCCTCTCTTTTGCCTTTCTTCCTCTTCCCTAGGGTTAGACCCTCTCACAACCTTAACTGACAAAAATAACCCTAAACCTTGTAACCCTAAACCTTGTAACCCTAGTATTTTTTTTACTATTTTTATTAGGCTAATAACTTTAATAAATTAAACTGGGCCTTTATACAAAACTAAAATAGGGCTAACTACTTAATAAAATACCTAGATGTATTTATTTATTATTTTTTTGTGGGCTTTACATCTTTCCCTCCTTCAAAAGAGTTTGGTCCTCTAAACTCATACCTTGGCTCTTAAAAATGTGAGGAAACTTTTTCTTCATATTTTTTTCTAACTCCCAATTTGCTTCTCGTTCAGTATGATTGCTCCATTGAACCTTTACATAAGGAATTGTTCGTCTCCTCAACACTTGCTCTTTTCTATCCACGATACATAATGGATACTCATCATAAGATAAATCTTCTTTGAGTCTTAAAGGAGCCAATTCTATCACATGACTCTGATCTGGAACATATTTTCTCAACATGGAGACATGAAACATATCGTGCACTTCGGATAATACAGGTGGAAGTGCCAGTCTATAAGCTACATCTCCTATCTTATCAAGAATCTCAAAAGGTCCCACATAACGAGGACTAAGTTTTCCATGAACCCAAACCGTATCACTCCTTTAGTTGGAGAAACTCGTAAGAATACATGGTCTCCAACCTCAAACTCTAGTTTTTTTTTTCTTATTATCGGCATAACTTTTCTGTCGGCTTTAAGCTGGATGAAGATGTTTTTTAACTACTTGCACTTTTTCAACAGCTTGCTGAACAAGATTTGGACCCAATAATTGTCTCTCGTCTATATCATCCCAATAAAGAGGGGATCTACACTTTCTTCCATACAAAGCTTCATATGGAGCCATCCAAATACTAGATTGATAACTATTATTATAAGCAAACTCTACCAAAGGCAAATAGCGATCCCATGAACTTCCAAAATCCATAATACAAGCTCTCAACATGTCCTCCAAAATTTGGATAGTCCTTTCAGATTGTCCTTCTGTTTGTGGGTGGAAAGCAGTACTAAAGTTCAGTCGAGTGCCTAAAGCATTATGCAAACTCTCCTAAAATTTCGCCACAAAACGAGAATCTCGATCAAACACTATAGATACTGGTACACCATGAAGTCTCACAATTTGCTCAATATAAAACTCTGCCAACCTTTCCAATGACATACCCATATGAATGGGCAAGAAGTGTGCAGATTTTGTCAATCTATCCACTACCACCCAAATACCATCATTTTTCTTTGGTGTTTTAGGTAAACCTGATACGAAGTTCATCGTGATTCGTTCCCATTTTCATTCAGGAATGGAAAGAGGCTTCAACAATCCTACAGGTCTTTGACGTTCAGCCTTAACTTGTTGACAAGTCAAACACTTAGCTATGAATTAAGCAATCTCTCTTTTCATATTATTCTACCAAAATGTACTTTTCAAATCTCTATACATCTTAGTACCGCTGGGATGGATTGTATAGTTACTACAATAAGCTTCCTCCAAAATCTCTTTCTTCAAACCCAAATCATTTGGGACACAAATCCTAGTACCAAACCTCAAGGAACCATCTTCATGAATTTGAAATTCTGGCTTTGAACCAAACTCGACTTCATATCTGATTTTTTGAAGTTGAGGATCAATAGCTTGAGCATATTTAATTCTCTAAATTAGGGTAGGCTGAACTCGTAAATTAGCCAAATAAGCTTCAGAACCATGTACACACACGTTAATATATATTTTTCTCAAGTCCTCTAGAATCTGCCTTTGAGAGGTAATTATCATAGCCAAATTCCCACATGATTTTCTACTTAAAGCGTCTGCTACCTTGTTCGCCTTACCCGGGTGGTAACTAATAGTTAAGTCATAATCCTTCAATAGTTCTAACCATCTCCTTTGCCTCATATTCAACTCCTTCTGGGTGAAGAGATATTTCAAACTCTTATGATCTGTGAAAATCTCACAAGACTCTTCATAAAGATAATGTATCCAAATCTTCAATGCATAGACTATTGCGGCCAACTCCAAATTATGAGTAGGGTAATTTTCCTCATAGGGTTTTAATTGCCTAGAAGCATATGCAATCACTCTATGATTTTGCATAAGAACACACCCTAGTCCTTTCTTTGAAGCATCACTATAAATAGTAAAACCTTTTCCAATAATAGGTAAAGTAAGGATAAGAGTAGAAACTAGTCTTCTTTTTAATTCTTCAAAACTTCTTTCATAATCATCGGACTAATTAAATCGTACTCCCTTCCGAATCAATCTAGTCAAAGGCATAGCAATACGAGAGAAATCCTCCATAAAGCGTCGATAGTACCTAGCTAAGCCCAAAAAACTATGAATCTGAGAAACATTATTTCGGCTTCTCCATTCTACTATCGCCTCAATCTTCTTTGGATCAACCGAAATCCCATTCTTTGACACTATATGCCCAAGAAAAGCAACACTAGATAGCCAAAATTCATATTTCTTTAACTTGGCAAACAACCGCTCCTTTCTTAAAGTCTCCAAAATGATTTTTAAATGATTTTCATGCTCCTTCAAACTACGAGAATACACCAATATATCATCAATAAAAACAACCACAAATCTATCCAAGTAAGGTTTAAAAACCCTATTCATCAAGTCCATAAAAACAGCCAGAGCATTTGTTAAACCAAACGGTATTACAAGAAACTCGTAATGCCCATACCGAGTTTGAAAAGCAATTTTAGGTATATCTTCAGTTTTGACATTCAATTGGTGATAGCCAGATCGAAGATCGATCTTCAAGAACATCTGAGCACCATTCAACTGATCAAATAAGTCATCAATGCGAGGCAGAGGATATCTATTTTTTACAGTTACCTTATTTAACTCACGGTAATCAATACACAGCCTCATACTTCCATCTTTCTTTTTTGCAAATAACACTGGTGCTCCCCACGGTGACACACTAGGTCTAATAAAGCCTTTATCAAGTAGCTCTTGCAACTGCTCTTTCAACTCTTTTAATTTTGTTGGAGCCATTCTATAAGGAGTCTTAGAAATAGGTCCGGTGCTCGAAAGCAAATCAATAGAGAAAGCAATTTTTCGATTGGGAGGCAATCCGGGAAGATCATCGGGAAAAACATTAGGAAAGTCTCTCACAATAGGAATATCTTTTAGTACCTTTTCTTCAGTTTTGTTATCAACCACCGCCACTAAATGCCCTTTACCACCATTTCTCATTAACCAATTAGCTTGGATCACAGAAATAACCTGTAAAGGAATGTATGCATCACTACCATGAAAACTAAAAGGTACCTCCCCAGGGATTTCAAAATCTACCCTTCTTTTCTGACAATCAACCTCAACATAATGAGCAGACAACCAATCCATCCCTAGAATCACATCAAAATTGAACATGCTTAAAACATGCAAGTTGGCAACCAATTCCCTATCCTCAATTCTTATCACACACATTTTACAAATCTAGTCAGACAAAAGTTGACCTCTAGCTGGTGTATCAACACATAATTCATATTCTAAAGGGGTACAAGGCAAAGCATACTTTTGAACAAAAGTAGATGAAACAAAAGAATGCGAAGCCCCGGTATCAAACAAAACATGAGCATAAGTAGAGGCAACTAATAGGATACCTGAAACAACCGTATTAGATGTTTCGGCATCCTGCTGGGTTAGGACAAACACACGAGCTTAAGTTTGAGGTCTTCTTCCTCTTTGCGATCCAGATAAAGCTGTTCGTGCAGTCTGAATAGCTTGATTAGGTTGCATCTTTTGAACTACTGGTGGTTTAAGGGCTCAAAAATTCTGTGGTCACTGCACTGATTGTGAATCTTAAGAATTCAGAGGGCAATCGACAATGCGGTGACCCAACTGGCCACATGTAAAACATGCTCTAGTGACATGCCTACAATCAGTATCTCAATGTCCTCTACCACACATCGAACACTTAAACCCTTGCTAAGACATCTTACCGTTAGAAGTCGAAAAACCTCGTGAAGAAAATTTACCCTTAAAGGTAAAAAAAGCTTGAGAACCTTTAGTAGCCTAAAATTTAGAAGGACCACTAAAAGCTTTCTTAATCTGAGAATCAAAGTCTCTACCCCTCCTCTTCGAAAGATCTCTCCTTGCTTCCTGAGTCTCCCTCCAAACAGAGTCTAAGGACTTCGCCCTACCAACAACTTCGTTATAGCTAGTCAAATGCAATGGTGCAAGGCCTCTACGAATATGAGTATTTAGCCCATTTTCAAACCTTCTAGCTCTGCTCTCATCATTAGAAACGAGAGAAAAAGCAAACTTCGATAGTCGATCAAACTCAGCCTCATAGTCATCCACACTCTTACTACCTTAAACCAAATTAAGAAACTCCCTTTCCAACTACTGTAATTTACTTCTAGGAAAATATTTCATATAAAATGCAATGCGAAAGTTATCCCAAGTAAAGAATCCCGGTTCATTTTCATAGTGCGAACTACTCCTTTCCACCAATTATTAGCACTCCCTTCTAACAAATAAGCAGCAAATCTAATCTTATCTTGATTTGAAGTACGCATCACATAAAAAGCTTTCTCCATTTCTTCGATCCATAACTCTGCTTCATTAGGGTTTGTAGAACCTTTAAAAGTAGGAGGTGCTATCTTCTTAAACTCACTCAAACTTTTCCATTCCCCAGGATTATCAGTTTGTTGCATCAGTTGCTGGTGTTGTTGTTGATCCCTCACCAGATTAATTACTTCACTGATCAAATTTAACACCCTATCATTATTCCCAGCCACTGCTCCTTCTACTACCTCTGCCTAATTCCGAACATACTCTTGAGCATTTGATGTAAGATCTACACCTCGATCCCCGCCTCGATTTTCAGGATTTTGGCCTCTCTCATTACGAGAATTTTTGGAACCCCTAGCTCTAGTGATCGCCGCAATCTCAGCAAGGTTGGGTTCATTCATACGATGAAGAGGCATATTGATTCAATCAAAATAGCAAACATATGAAGACTAAGGATTTTTTTTTTACAAACAATAATAATAAAACAAAACTCATAAATTAATAAAAGGAAACATCCCAACTTAAAATTCTACCCACACTCACTAGTCGTGATAATACTAAATTTTCGTTACGAAGATAAAAAAAACCTAATCGAAAAACCTAAGCTCTAATAACACTAAATCTGTCACGCCCCAAACCGAGGCCTAACAGACGCCGTACATCTGCGAGATCTAATCTCACAAATATGTAAGGCTACTAACTAACCAAAATGAAATTCAAATATATATATCTATATATATGCTTTTAAAATAAAAGAAATTGAATTGTTTAAAAAAATCGAATGCAATAAAATGAAATTTATAGGCATAACAAAATGTTTAAAATAAAAATGCGAAACCTTTAACAGTCTATCAAATAATAGCCTCGAAAAGTTTTAATTTTTTTTTTACATGAAAATCTAAACAAACATGTCTAAAATTGAAATGTCACTCCCCGATATTCCCTCGTGTCGATTCATATTCAGAACCTGTAAAATATTAAAGAATATAATGAGCACAACTACTCAGTAAGCAACTGATATTCCTTCAGTTGGGTTAAATACGCTAAAAAAATTTTAGGCCAAAATAACGGTTTAAATTAAGAAATAGAAAACTTTGGTTAATCTTATATTTATAAATAACTTATTTCAAAATAATAATATGACAAATATTTTTAAATGAAATTCTTATGCTTAAATTGTTGAAATATATAATCTATCTATCTCCCTTTATAAGCTATGGACAAAAACTACTATTCTAAATCGGTGGCAAGGTTCAAGCATAGCATATCGGGAGAGCATCCTAAACAGAAAAAAATATAGATTACCCATAATGTAATACATACATTTATCGTATTTAGAAATAAACACATTTTATACACAAAATATTTCTCATTCACATATCTATAAATTTTCAAGTAAACCATTTAGCAAAATCATAGCAAAATTACAATGGTAAAAAGAATTATACGGATAAGTAGCACAATATTTTTCAAATTCAAATCTAAACTATAGATTTTATGCTTAACCCAATTTACTAAAACATGGGAAAAATAATATATTTTTGCATATATGATGTAAAATATTTAGGGCTGATTTTTTGGAGATAAATACTGACAGAATATCGAGTCACTTACCTGATTCGCTAAACTGACACTTAAGTCGCAAATCGCATAATTCTTCTAATAGCCTAAAGATTAGGAATATATATATATATATATATATCTAAAAATTAGAACTTAGCAAAAATATAAATTTAACAACAAACAACTTTTCGTTGGTCATTCGGAGATATTTAGGTAGTATGGTAACTTTCTTGACAAATTAAAATTTTTTTAATGATAAAATATTTAAAACTACATAAAATTGAAAAACTAACAATAAAATCAGTATCAACGTGAACTTTATGAAAATATAATTAACTCTTAAACATTTTCATATTTTTTAAAATGAATATATAAACATATAAAATTTTCTGAAAATCAAGTAAAATAAAGATAATTTCATAAATATGTATTTAAATATATAAAAATTCAATAAAATTAGAAAAATTGAGATTAATACTATTTTTAACTAAAAATATTTTATTTTGTCCGAAATAAGTTCAAAAAATTTAAAAATGAATTTTTTTCCAAATTCTAAAATCTAAAAATTCTGTGATCGTTTGGCTTACTTGAAGCTATTATAAAACAAACTTCATGCAAACACGGATGCTGTTTAAAACCACAATTCAACAGTAGAGATGTAATACTATAATGCAAAATTTTATTGCGATAGAAATAACTTCATATATCCTACGTTTTAGGGGTCTAAACTTTCAAAATCATCACAAACAAATTCAGAATTTTCTGAATTTTCAGATTAGTAGATTCAATTAGCCTACTTTGGGGCTTCGGTTGTTTTCACACAAAACTCATATGACCAAACTAATTATACCATTAGAAAGTTCACATTTCTTACTATGAAATCCATCTAAGTTTCACCAAAAACAGT